>JAMKCH010058469.1:0-28356 GCA_023653785.1 Ophioderma brevispina | reverse complement strand
TTTCATCACATTTTTTTATGATCAAACTTGTAATTTACTAACATTTTAGCTTTGAAAATAATTGGTAAAAAATCTTTTTCAGCAAAAAAGTGGAAAACCTAAGCTACATGCTTTTTTTTTTTGGAGGGGGGGTCAAAAACCCCGACAGTTGCACAATATGCCTAAAAATATTGGCACTGTCATTCATTCTGCAAGCAAATACTACAGTCTACATCATCATTTTGCTCGCTGCAGAATTTCCTGGTGGTAATTATTGTTTATTTCTTATTGTAACAAACCAGAGCAGTTAACTCAGTCGGTAAGTTACTGACTCTGAATCCCAATACGATCGATCATCGCTGGGACCGAATGTGTGGTATTTTTCCCTGGAACACAGATTAACGTGTTGTCTCTTTGACTGACATGGCCATAGGATTTATTGGGTAGGCTGGAACTTGTGGTTTGAAATGGCTATATTGGGGTATTTAGGGTTCTGCGCCTGTTACATACCTGTAATGCTTTTCTAGAAGTTGATAATTGGTTTAATGGGCCCCTGTACCAGCGCCATCTGAGTGTCAAGTGTGCTGAGCTTAGACTGTGTGGCTTAAAGTTTGGTTTGATGTAGTGCAGTATAACTCAGCTACTAGGCTGCGGGGCAAGATATCATACAAGCGTTTCCAGGTGACGCACGCCCTTACCGTACAGTTTTTGCCTAAATAAATTGTCTAAATTATCAACCATCAGTTTCTACGCGTGTTTCTCACTTCTAGGAAATGTGCACATTTCGTGAAAATGAATTACTGTCATCTCTTTTTTTCCCTGAATATCAGTGACCAAGATGTACACCATGGTTCCAAGACTCCAGCAAATAATGGTGCTATTGAATAACGAAATCCGTCTGTTATGAATAGGACAACAGACTTCAAATTCTCTGGGACTGCAAACCATGTTATTGTCCATGAGTTAACGCTTTTGAATTGGTTTTTCTTCATCACACATTTTCCCCGCCCGGTTTTTTAGATTGAGGTACAGCCTCATTCACAAAGAAACTAGAAACTCAAACTTCCTGCTGGGAGTTAATAACTTTGATCGTATATTTCATCATTTATTCACAAAGAAAATGAAGATGAGCCAAAAATCATGAAAAAGTTTGATTGGCAAACATGCCCTTAGCATCTTGGTGCAGAACCACACCCATAACTCATCATATTAATATTGGACCACTTTTTCCCTATTCAATTAAAAAGGTTGTTCGGCACCGGTTCACCTGCATTTCATCATTGGTGAATAGATTTTTTATATTCTGCTATGAGCCTATTGCATAGAAATGGGGGTTACGGCCGCCAAGTTGTCGGTTTTGGTTTCTGCACCAAGATGTTAGGTCACGTTTGCCAAACAATTTTTTTCTCATGAGCTTTGTTCACCTTCGTTTCCCCTTTCGAATAAAGGATGAATATAGGTCAAAGAAAATTGGAAACCACAGTAGAACCTCAACTTTATTTATTCGTGAAAGCGGACGGGTAATTTGTGTTCCACGTCATGAAAAAATAGCTTAATCTAAATCGGGGTGATGGTATATGCCCCATCCCTTCAATCTTTTCAGTTGCATGGATACTCACAATGGCTCCTCAGTTCGATGAAAAGGGAATATGTGAAGTGTTTGGTCTTCTACAATACCGACGGATTTACTTATCACATCGCCCCATTATTTGCTGGGTCAATGAATCATGGTATACAACCATAGTCACTGATATCTTCAGTACAATCCTTACAATTCGACTCACCTCCAAGATGGGCGTGCACGGGGGGGGGGGACCGGGTTGCACTGGTCTCAGTATAAATCGCCACCTGCTAGACTGCAAAATGTTTGAACATATCAAAGCAAATTTGAGGGCACTCTAACAGAAATGTTTTTATTTTAGTTTGCTAAATTGTTTCTGCATTGAGTTTTTTACTTAAGGGGCAAAAGAGATTTCAAGTGCATCATATTCAATTGATTTCATTAGAATTTATGACAAAAAAATATTAGATTACCCTGGATTTGCCTACAGAAAGTCTTAAAAGTGAAAACAAAAGAGTGCTTTTGATGCTTATGTTTAAAAACATAGGCGGAATTACATATTTGCTCCAATATGAAATTATAAGTTTTACACTTTTGTACCAAAGAAATAATTCTCTGCTTAATCCTATCAGATGAGGATATTTTTAAAAATCTGTACCCAGTGCAAAAATCAGGGCTTTCATTTTTTTTTGAAACCTGTTATTGAATTCTCATTGCACCTTTTAATCTAATTGTACACATAAATTTCTGTAATCTTTTCAGACAATGATAAAAGCGTATACAGGTTTGTCTCAAGCAAATCATTCAGTGATAAGGTTCAATATTACAGAAACACTAGCCAGGATATTGGAGAGCAAACAAGCTGGATTAAATTTCAGGCCTAAACAGCTGATGGAAATACCCTCCATAATGGTTGCTAAGGACCGCTATGACACTCGCTTCCCAGCCTGCAAGCAAATAAACCAACATGCCCGATGACCGGCAATGAACGTGACCAACATTCCAGGCACCGCCTCCAGGCTGGATTGGAGTCGCTCATTGGTCAATGCTATCACCCTAGGTTGCTATGTGTCAATTCATCAATGAAATTGTACTTAATCTTTCTTTGCTTGAGGAACTATGCCCTCAGTCAATAAATGCAGGGTGAATGGGCAGCAGTCAAATATTGATGAGATTAGTGTATGTGGGGATGTGGATTTTTAAATCCAACTTCATTACTGTTTCACTGTCCCGTGGCAGGTAGATTTGAAATGTGTATGAATTATAGTGGAATTCATTGATGAGTAATGTTTTTAGAGTTATAACATCATCTTAATGGGTATCTGTGGTCTGGAACAAATCTTGATGACTCCATATGTAACTGCCATCTTACAAGAGCTGCAATTTATAGAATTTTGTTGTGGACGTCTGTGTCATTCAGTGCTGGACTTTCTAGTCAATGGGACGCGTGGAGTGAATCTATAATGTGCTTGGCGTCGGGGTCTCATATGATATAGCCCTTCTCTATTGGAATTTAACAACCTGTATGCTGCTGCATATGTAGTGGATTGTTAAGGCTGTGTTGATGATGATGGTGGGTGGTGGTGGTAGTAGTAAGAAGAGGTCACGATCTAGCACAGGGTAAGATGGGCACTGTACAAATATTATTATGTGGTAAATTTACTATTTAAGCATTTGGTCATATTTGGTGTGCACTTCTGTATCCATTTGTATGTTAGGTTTCTCTGAAATTCCCATCCATTTTTTAAAAATTAATTTAATGTAGGTATACAGTTTGAATAATCATACACTTAATTGTATTGTCCAGGATTTTATCATTATGGTTGCACAAAGCACTTTCATTTATATTTTATGATCTTATTTTGTATTTTGCGATCTACAGTTTCATCTAAAAATGAGTCAAGATTTTTTCTATCTGAACCACTGGCCCAAGATGTGCTTTATCTTAAATAGATTATGTACCTTATCTTTTATTTATAGATTTCAGTTGATCTGCTTTGGGAGAAAGTTGGAATTGGCACAAAAATGCACCATCAAATGCAATTGAAATTTTGGAAATAAGCTTTTTTTTTTTTTTAAGATGGCCATGAACCCAAAAAAGTGTTTGAAGAATATATGTTACAACCATGAACCAAAAAATGTGTTTATTTTTAATAGCCATACTTGATTTTAGCCTTAGCTTCATTTCTTAGCAAATTAATTTTCAAACAACTGTTTTCTTATCAATATTATGTCAACATTATTTTTGTTGTTTCTCTGATGTGGCAAAAATTAATAAAATTTGAAAAGCTATCTTTAACGTCTTTCTCTTTTATCAAGTGTGTATTACTTGGTTCTCAAAGATTAAAATTGAGCATTTATATGTCCAAATCTTATACCAACAGTGCCTTGAAAATCATGTTGAAAATTAGTTTGCAAATGACAGATTGTCTTAAAGCTTATAAACGGTGTGCAAATTTGTATTTTCCAAGTTGTACATCAAAAGTTTTAAGATGGCATATTCATGAATATATTTCACTATGAAGTCATTTGATTATTAGCTTGGCTGGCTGTTGTACAATCTTTACGTATCCTATACCATAGCAATATACACACAGCTGTCATATCCCCCAAACCCATAACAAAACATTGATAGTTATTAGGGAGTGCAATAAAGACCAAACCTGCGTGAGTAATTTAATAGTGTGCAGTCAAAATGTCAGAGCATGTGACTTAATGGGTAAAGTGTCAATAGATGGGGTGTGTGCATTGTTTTGCTGCAAATTGGAAATTTTTTTTGGTGCAAGACTCTTTGGATTGATTCATATTATAGTAGCATTATATATTATAAGGTAATAGGCCTTATGTGATCTGATATGAGTTCCACAGACTCCCAGTTTAAGGAGAAAGCCTGTCCAGAGACTTTTCCAAATTTGATGTACGAATCTTTTTCTTGGCCAAATTTTACTTAAAATACCACCCAAAACTTTGATAAAAATCAAGCTCAAAACCATTGTTGCGGACAAGAACCTACCCAATTCAGTTCCACCACCTATATTTTACACCCCATTGTTCCTTTCCGGCCGCCTCCAAGTGTTGAAAATCTGGGTGGCACACAAGTTAACTACCCAAATAGGGTCATTGAATCACCGAATATTTGTGTGTGGGATGTTAATAAAAAATCCATTGCGTTGTTCTTCAGTTGATCACAGCTTTACAAAATACAAAAACAAAAACATACAAACATACAATACTATCAAAACAAAAAACAAAACACCAATACCAAACAACAAAGTGTATGCCATAATAAGGATGCATAAATACAAAGTTATTGTAACTCACTGTTCTCTTACTTCTCCATACCTCAGTGGGACCAGTGTAGAACCTAGATCAGAGACCTGCCCCTGCTAGAAATTGTTTAAGATATCTCTTTGATGTATTGAATACCTGGCCTAAAAAACTTAATCCCCACTTGTCATAGGGTTCCAGGGGCTGGAGTAATAACAGGGATGCTCAATTATATTAGCTGACGGGCCAGAGATGGCCTGACCATCTTTGAAAGTTTCCTACTTGAAGGGCCAAATACACATGATTTCTTCTATGTTTCCATTTTATATTTCCTTTTTAGCGCAGTTGAGTCAATTCCAATGGTTGACAGGTCGGATTTGGCCCGTGGGCCGCCTCTTGAGAACCCCTGGAGTCTAATCTGACCAAGTGGCATAATAGTACTATATGTATGGGCTTGTTGGTGTTTATGAAGGCACGTATTGGAATCTCCTCTGTGTAATCTCTCCTGCTTTGACCATGACTTAATAATTTCTACGCCAAGTTTGGTATTGAAAAGATTAGACTGCAGCTTTTTTCCCCAGGATTAAATTTGGCAGCTGTAAGGCCTCTGAACAAAATATCTTTATCATTGTCAAGGTTTGGCTGAGACTGTACCACTGATATTAACCTTAGGTTTATCAGGTTGGGCTAGCAGTAATTCAACTGAATTGCTACGTGGCTTCTTGTGCTTACAATTACTTGGTCACCTACAAATGCATTGTTTACTCTGTGCGAAAGAGTAAACAACTTGATTAAAGGGGCATTTGTGATCCACAACGACTCACCTCAAGATTTAAGATTTTTATATCATCTGAATTGTTTATTCTAAGTAATTCCATGTGTACCTATCTTAACGTGCAAATTCCAGTCACATCTGTAAGAAATTCCGCAATTTTGTATTTTTTCCATAATGGACAGAAAGTAATAGCACAGTGGCATATGGGACTGGGAAAATATCACAACACAAGCCGCAAGCTCGGAATCAACTAAATTTTGTGAAATCAAGCCTTTTCATCAAGGATAATTCTAGTGAACATGAATAAACAAAATTGCTGGAATCAAAAAAGCCCTTTAACTAACTCCCTAACCATTCCTGCAGGGTACCTTACTGCACAGAGCAACACTGATTCAAGAGCTTTCCTAAATTACTGACGCGTCTCTTTCCGAATTCTTGTGTTGAAACATACTTTTATGATTGTTCATAATCCATCCTTATTATGCAAGTGCTCTCTGCTTGTTAGTGTCATTTCGAACCTTTCATTTTTAATTCGCATATTAATATCATTGGCGCTTCAGTTTCCAAGTTAGCTACAATTACCGGTGATGTTGGTGTGAATCCACCACTTTTTATCATTTATTCAGAGCATAGCATGGAGAAAACCCTGACCAGAGCCTTTAACATGCTTAGCTAGCCAGCTTGAAAAGTTCATATTTTTTTGTTCAATGCAATGTTAATGGCTAGCAAAATATAATAAACCCATGCTTACACTATGCCCTTATGTACAAACTACACTTCAACTTGCAGTTTTATGAGTCTTTTTTTGCATACAGAATTTTTTGTTGATTTTCAATTGCTATGGAAATGTGAGTTGCTGGCTATTGGAGGAATACCTGTATTGCAGTTTTTTTCTGCATCTTTTATTGATCTATTTCTTGTATCTGATTTTATTTTTATTTTTATTTTAGTCTTATTTAGCCTGGGTAAAACATTCAGTGTTCAGACAACTGCTTTCCAATGATGCCAGGGATCCAGACAACTTGGGGCGGCTCAGGGGTTTTCACCTTACCCTTGTTTTAATGTTACCATGGTGATTTGCAAAATCTAAAATAAAATCATTGTGAAAATATGTGAACAAACTTAATTTGCATTCAGATAGTTCCAAATAGACGTAATGTCTTGTGCTTATTCTTCTGAAGAGTCATGTTCTACCGTATGCAGAATCAGTAATTACATGATCATTTTCATGTCAATTTATGTTAGTGCTCTTTTGACCTTTCTTCCTACAATTGTAATCATGTGTAATTGCTCGTTTTTGCTTGTCCTATCATTCAATTATTTTGGCTATCAATATATTCACAGAATAACATCTACATAGAGTATTTTGGATTAAATCAATACCTTCATCATTATTGTCATACAAGGTCAAAAGAGAGAACAGAGATCTTCTCAATGGACATGGTGGAGATGCTCTAAAAAACCTCCAGAACTTGAATTCTACGCCTGATTCTAACCTCTTCTTTTAAAAAAATGGTCTTTCATGAAAGCATTGTAACATTTTTATATCCCAACCCTTACCCATCCAAATTTCCCTCCGATCCAAATTCCCTCCAATACCAAATTCCCACTTTTTCCTGCCCATCGGCTCAACTTAGAATTTGATAATCTTGCTTACATGTTGAAGGTAGTAGAACCAAAAAAATGACCACAAATGTTTCATGGTTAGATTGAGACATTCAAAAATGTGCTACTGTTTAAACAATATTGATACCAAACATTATGAACACAGGGTCTTCAGACAGACAAAATTGTTTAACTCTTAAAATTATTTTATTTAATCCCCTTAAAAGTGTGAACTATTGAAAAATACTTTGAAAATATCACCTTTGTTTGCTTACATGGAAGGTTAGAATCAAAAAATTACCCAAATTGTTTATTGGCTATGATTGATACATTCAACATTTGCTGATGTTTGATATGATTCACCCAAATTTTAGACCACAAATATTCAGGAAAACAAGTCTCAAATTGATTTCATTTAATCCCCTTTTAAGTGTGAATATGAAAAAAATAATTTTGAAAGCTATTCCCCCTTTGATATTCACCCTTTCAAAGCCCTATCGGAAGATTTCGGCATTTATTGAATTTTGTTGTCAATCAAAATAACAATCAAAATCTTAAAATTGCTTACTTGTTTAAGATTGATACCCCAAATTTTATGACCACAGGTCTTCAGACAGAACAACTCATTAACACTTAAAATTGATTTAATTTAAGCCCCTAAAGTGAAAATATTGAAAAAATTACTTTTGAAAGAATTCACCTTTTTATATTGCTTACATTGAAGGGAGAACCAAAAATGACTCAAATTGTTTATTGCTTATTGATAATACATTCAAAATTTGCTTATTCTTTGAATTGATCCAAATTTATGAACCACCAAGTTTTCAGGGAGAACAACTCTTCAAATTGTTTTTATTTAATCCCCTTAAAAAAAAAGTGTTTGAAATAATGAAAAATACCTTTGAAAGGATTCACCGTTGATATTAGCCCTTGAAAGCCCATAAATATTCTTCATTTAGGAATTTGTTGTCCTTAAATGAACTTACAGTATTCTAACCTTTTATTTCTGTTGCTGATCAGGTTGAACCTACGTGACCAGGAAATAACACGTCTTAGTCGACAGCTGGAAGGAGGAAGACCGTATGAGGTCGTCACAACAGAGGCTAATTAAACAGACGAAAGCAATGAATGGCTCATGATCACATCCTCAATGTCCAGGGTCAGTCATTGAAAAGAGGAATGATGATGTCGTTGAGTTTATCAAGGGTTCACAGCCACAGCTGTTGAAAGTCTCATTTATTATCACAAAACCAGGATTTAAAAACGAAGATATAATGGCGGACACAAGTTGACAACTAGTTTGCACTATTTATCACTGACTTCATCCTGTAATGATATTTCATTGCGGCAATACGATTTTTTCTTAAAAATCTCGTTAACCACGTCTCTCTTGGCGGAATGGGCATATTAGAGTGTGCTATAACATACAAACTCTGCCTTTGGAGGCCTATATTGCAAGATTTCCCACAGGATTTTTCTGATTTTTGCATAGGGGAGTAGATCTTGCATGTCCCTGATTATCTCAGTTGTCAAATTTGTGTCACTACTGCCTTAAAATTGCATAAAAATAAAAGAGACGATTTGCATGGGGTTCAAACAGCGGTGCGCTGGAAAAACATTGACAACGGGAAAATGGTTTTATTTTTATAGCAAAATGCTTGCAGGTCAGACTACAGTGTCTACATTTGTATATTAATTTTACTTGCTCTGGGGCCATCAAAGTGTGTTTGAAGATTAGAAAGGTCCATTGAAGTTCCTATCATGCAAACTGAGCTCACTCGCATTGATGCCTTGTTTGGACGATGTAGTTGGTCAATTGGGGTAATGAGCATTAATTTTAATTTAACCAATAATATTTTAAATAACAGAGAGTATGATAAGGGTTTGCAACTGGAGATGAAAAATGAAATCCAAATTATCGTTCACTCCCAGGTGTGTCCGCATGATGGGCCGAAACTTTGAAGTTCATCCTCCGACCATTCTCCTCCACTTTTGTATATCGGAGTCGGAGTGTAGGCCGGAAGTCAACAAACTGGAAGCCATGGCCTTTTGCGCGTGATATTCAAACACGGGAATCGTCAACAAAGCTGACCTTGCGAGGTCCCCCTGCTGAACATCCCCGAACCAAAGCTGGCCACACTGCATGACACTCCAAAACACGTCGCTTTCACGTATTCAGCAGGCGTGTGGCCTAGGGTGATGGAAACAGGAAATAGATACTGCCCTATGTGCGGATTAACAGCAGAATTGAGGTTGTAAATTTAAAATTAGACCTTACCTTCAGTATGTGATTGTTGTATGGTATTTTTTTTATTTTTATGAAATTGATTTGACACGGAGGGGGGTATCTTCAAGTGTGAAATTTATCAAAGTGACGTTGTAAGTTCATAAACCTGTACTCTTTATTTAACTCAAAAATCCTAATTTTTGCACAGATGATACCGAAAGCAGACAAAACCGTGTTGAGTTGGAGCGTCGTCTCCGGGAGGCTCTGTGGCCAAAGAGGAAGCCTCCCAGAAACTCATCGATATCTCAGGGAAAAACGATGACTCAAAGCAGAAATCAGGGAAGTCGTCGACTGGCTAGCGTCGGTGCAGGCCAGACAAAGATGTGGTCATCGCGGCAGCTGTCGGCTGGACCTACGGATGCTTAAGGTGGAACAATCAACCAAAATCCAGGAAATGGAAGGGCTGGAGCTGGAAACTGGAGAAATGACAACAGGTTTGTTTGTAACTGTGAGCACTGCCCCCCTCCTTTATTACGCATTTCTGATTGGCAGTTACATCATTTATTCATTTCAATAACCGTTGAATGCAGCTTCCATAAATTTAAACTAACCTTTCAGTCTTACCACCATCTTACTGAAAATGTGCAAAAAATGTTCAATGCAATATTAATTTTTGCCACGTAATCTTTGGGGGTTTTTACAAAAATTGCATTTAGCTCTCTCATCAAAATGGAGTGCCATATAACCACAAAATTTTTACAGATTTGGGTCAAGTCATCAGATGAAAATTTACAAAAATTAAATCAGGTCATCCCCCTTCTAAAGGAACTATCAGTGATTTGCTGAATCAGAAAATAAAAAAAAAATCATCAAATCAAGATTGTGCATGTTCTGTAACAAAATATAGGTGTCCTAACTTCCCCTACAAATGATAGGACCGAAGCCAACACTTCCTAATAAGATAAAATCGGATACTTTAGTTATTATTGTCCGTAGGGACACTTACTAAAACACGGGAGTGAATTGGAGATCGTTTTTGAAAAATGCGTTTTCTTCCTTTTCTGTTCCTTCGTCAGTTGGAAAAAAGTAACGTATGAGAATTCTCCAGGCTTTTGCTTCACTTTCAAGCTATTCATGCCATTTAAATATTTTGCCTCTTTTGGATAAATCACTGATAGTGTCTTTAAATAAGCACGTATCCTGTTCTAGTGTGAAGATGAAGTACAGAGTTGGTTATCCCTTTGAAAAGGGGGAAACTACTGAGCACAATGTAACGTTACAGTCGAAGCATTGGAAACGAAAGTGAGGGATTGTGGTTTAACATCAAATGGCGGTAGCAACAAAGATAAAAATATGCAATAAAAGTGATAAATCACCCTTACAATGAATTTATTTCCTTACCTCAATGTGACTCAAAACATATGCTTTTTCCTTCTTGAGAAGGGAAATGCCCCAAAATACCCTTTTAGCCACCCCTAAAAGAGAAAATGGCCTCGACCGTGACCCAAGGTCACACCCTGTAGACCATGACTCTTCCTTCAATTCCGTTTTGGCCGCCCTACAAAACGGGATTGCTTTGTACATCCGGCTTGTTATTAGCAGCCAAAATTATTGAGATTTTTGAACTGGCTGTGTCGTCTCAAACGGAATACCCCTACCCACTATACCAAATATCTGGTTATATTACTGGATATATACTGGATGTATTTATAACGCTCTATTTGGACGGAATAAACGGCGACTTTTACGCCCGTCGGAGAGCTTTAGTGTGTATCCTTTTTTGCCGCCGATGCGGTCATCTGATCTGTGTAGCGGGAAGAAACGGTAAACAACAAAGGCAGCCATGCCGCACGTGTCTCGTGCTTTGGATGCCTTTACTTCTTGTGAGCCTGTTCTGTGTTTGTAGTCTGTCATACTTTCAATAAAACAGTCTATTGGGTGAGTTGTGTCTATTATTTTATTATTAGCTTGTTTGTTTTTTATAAAATAGGTGAAAACGGACTTTGGAATTCTTTACCGTGTGTGACTTTGTTAACGCGACGACTGTAATTGTCTCCGCGTTGGAGGGCCGGGTCTTACCGCGGGCTCGCCTTGTTTTTCTTGTTCGTTTCGTTTGGAACACGCGCCCCCATCTGGCTCGCTTTCACCCCCGCGCCGCCCACGGACCTCTATCTCCGTGAGTTCATTACGGGTCTCGCTCCGCTGTCGCTCCGTTGGTGCTCGTTTGCGGTGGCCTCCTCCCCCCATCCACCTGCTCCACTGTACCACCGCAACAGCCACCACCACTCCCCGCCATGCGATCACTCATTCCCCTCCCTCTTTCACCCTTCCCACTCCCTTCTGGACTCCCAACCTCTTTTTCAACGACACCATTCTTCCCATCTCTCACCTCTCTTCAATTTTCGATGTTGATTGGTTAGCCAGTGAACACTGTTTCCCTGTCTATGTTCGCCTAAGGGAAAGGGGGGGGTGGTGTTCGGGCTACGGTCCGAGGGTTCTTCCAAGGCGGCCCAGCTGATTGGGAGCACTCTAAAGATGTTGTCGCTTAGGATACTCATGGCGTGTTAGTTAGGGTGTTTCTCTCTCGGGAGTTCCGGCCGTCTACCTCGCTACCGGGCCGCTGGTTCGCCTGGTCTAGCCCTAGGGGCTTCTCCGGGGGAGGCTAGCGCGGTTGCTCTGCCGTTTCCTCGGGGATTTTGGCGGCTGCGGACATTCCCGGTATAGCAGAGCGTGCTAGTCGGCCGCCTCCAGCGGGGGGCTTGACTGAATACCACGCTGCCGGCGCTGGCTCGGCTGATTTAGCTCGTTGCCTTATCGGTTGCAGGCTAGCGTGGTCGCTCTGCCCTTCACTTGGGCATTGGGACGACTGCAGGAGTACAGTAGAGGTTCTTTTTTCCTTGGTTGTGGCTATGGGTGACGCCCGGGGTTTTTCTCGGGCAGTCCATCGCAGTACCCACCCGGTGCTCGTGGGGTTAGGAGGTTCCTCGGGACTCTGCGACCGCCGTGCCGTGGTACCGGTCTCTGGCTTGATTCGTCAAGCCGTGAGGTGGGTTCCTCGGCGCCCCCATATGGGGCGCCGCGGGGTTGTTTATGCTCACTGCCCCCGCATGGATGCATGGCTAGCCACGCGGTGTTCAATCTGGCTCGTGCTGCATGCTTCACGGCCCCTTCACGGGCGAGGTGAGGCGCGCGGCGCTTGCTAGTTGGCCCCCGCGCACGCGGAGTTACCGTGCGCGGTTATGGTGCGGTTTCGTCCAGCGCTAGTTCCCGCTTACGGTTCGTCGTTACGGCCCACACACCTGCCATGGCGAGACTGCTAGCACCGCGGGGTTAATCTGGCGTGTGAGGCATGCTTCACCAGGCTTCACGGGCAAGGTGGGGCGCGCAGCGCTTCGCTAGGTTGGCCCCCGCTCACGCGGGGTGGGTTCGTGTGCGGTTCTTGGTGCGTTCGTCCAGCGCAGTTCCGCTACGGTCCAGCGTTTAGGCAACCCCCGCACGGCTGCCTGCTAGCCCGGCGGGGTTACTCTGGCTCCTGCTGCATGCTTTACCAGCCCTTCACAGGGCTAGGTGGGGCGCGCATCGGGGGGTCGTGTCGCGCCGCCCTTGGCTCTCGGGCATCCCTTCAGGGATTGAATGTAGGTCTCGGTGGTTCTCTTGGGCCTACCCAAGTCTGATCTTTGGCGGGGCTCCCTTACGGGGCAGCCTAGCTTGAGTGGCTTCAACCCCTGGCTGGCATGTGGCTTGCTTGTGGTGGGAGCCCTCTCAGCCTGGTGTGGTCCCGGGTTACAGCTGTCTCTTCTGACGTTGCTCTAGCTTATGCATGCAGGGTCCCCATCTTGGGGGTGCTTCCTGCCCTGCCTGTGGGGGCCTAGCCCGCCTCGGACTGGGCATGGGCGCATCCTGCCGTGCCATAGCTTGCAGCTTAGTTCGGGGACCAGACCTTAGCCTTTATGCCCTCTGCCCCCGGCTCCGCCTGGGGTGCTTTCGCTGCTCGGGGGGGGGGGGGCCTCCCTTTGGAGGCTTGAATACGCCTTGGGCTGGTCGCTACACTCCAGGGCTTTCAGATCGGGGTCGGCCGGCGCTCTCCGTCGCTGCCTCCGCTGCGTGGCTGGACTGTGTGCCCCGGTATAGCAGCTCCTTCGTGGTACTAGTCCGGGCCCGTTCCGGGTGCGCCTTCGGGGGCTTGAGGCCTTTGGTCTCTGCCAGTTAGGGGAGCTTGGGTCATTTAGGCATTGGCTGTCCTGGATCTTAGGCTTGGCTGTTAGGCTTACAGCTACTTAGCCTGGTCCGCTGTCTCCCTTGGGGAACCTGGACTCTGGCTATGATGCAGTTTCGCTGCTCCCTACGGGGGACAGGGGGGCCTAGCGCCTCTTCCGAGGCCGGGCCTAGTGCCGGTTGCCGTCTGGGTTAGTATCTGTTTCCCCCTTGGAGCTAGCCATTTTATCAAGCTTTGGCAGTACTGGTCTTTTGGTCTTTAGCCCCTGGCTGCCTTGGGAGGTCGTGGCCATTAGCCTTGGCGGTCCTTGACTTTCGCCTTGGCCTAGGCCTTGGGGCTTTCATCGCCTAGCTTTGCTTCTCGACTTATAGACCTTCATCTCCACTTAGGGGGAGTGGCCCTGGTTCTTACCAAGCAGTTGGCTGGGCCTTGTCGGGCCTAGCCGTGCCTAGGGATGTGCCCTGCTGCATGGTGTATTACCTTGGCCCCTTCGGGGTTTTTGAGCGCTGTGCTATGCTGGTCTGGCGTGGGGGGGGGTGGCCCCTAGGGGCCTCACTGGGAGGCACAGGCCTGGGGTAGGGGCTATGCTTCTCCCTTGGGGGCCCTTTTTTTCCCCCGTAGGGGATCTTCTTGATCTTTGCGCTTTGCTTGCTCTCCCTTGCAATCCGTCCTCACTTTGTGCGGGCGCGCGGAGACCTCGGCCTACATGCGGCTGGTGCTCCGGGCCTAGCCTGCTCTTGCGGTACGGGCATTTGGTCATTCAGTCTTACGCTGATGCTCGGGTTCCTCATGGGGGCTTGGCCCCACCAAGGTGGATGCCCTCGCCCCCTATGGGCTCTGTTTGTCCTGCGCACTGGTGGATTTGGCTCGTGCCTAACCTACTGTCTCCCAGGCCTTACTCCCTAGCCCGTGAGGTCTTTCGACTTCGCCTGGGCACTGCCTACTGTTGGGTCGGTGTCCGGAACGTGAATCCATTCTCCCGTTTGTTCGGGGGTTAGGGCTGGCGAAATGACAGTTCTCGCACAGTCCTTTGGCTCCCAGCTGGCACTACGCTGGTCCGCTGTCTCCCTTGGGGGGGGGACCTGGACACGGGTTTTGGGTCGGGTCGACGGTGCCCCTCTTTGGGGTCGTTGTAGGGCTTAGCGTCGGGCCTTGTTCCGGCCTAGCGTGGGGCTCGTCCGGGCCTAGCGTTAGGGGCTCGTCGGGGCCTAGCGCGGTTCCCCGGCTTCAGGCCCGGGGTGTGCTAACGATTCGTCGGGGTCTGTCTTAGGGGTTCCCCCCCCTCCAGCGGTTTTTCAGGCGTGCCGTGTTTCGATCTCCTCACTTGCGGGTTTTCTTGCCACGCCTTCGGTCTCAACTTGTGTGCCTAGTGGGGAATCACCGCGTCGGGGTTTCCCTTGTTTGGTGGGTTCTCCGAAATCGCCTTCACTGGCGGCTCTCACAGTTGTTCCTGGCAGTTGGCATGGTCTTGTTTTCCCGCCGTGTGCGACGGATCTGGTGCTTTCCCTTTAGTACCGTCGGGGTCCTGGGGGCACGTTCAGGTTGCTCTGGCTGTCTTTCGACCTGGGAGCTCTTGAAATGGTGGTAGCCGCTTCCGAACTTCTGCGGTTGGGAGCTTTCTCCTCACGGGTGGAAATGTTACTGGGGAGTAATCCCCAGTTGTGAGTCAGTCCTCCAGGTCTGACGTCTCGAGTTTGGTGGACGAGTTGGTTACTCCCCCTTCTCGAGGCTTTGGTGAACCTTTTCGGTATCTCACCATTCGGGTAAGTAGCTCCTCTCCGGTGGACTATCTTCCCAACTTTCCTCTCCTCGGAGGATATTGTTGGCGAAGCCGCTGTTGTGTCCGATAGACCTCTTCTTAGGTGCATCCTTATGCCCGAGACGGTGTTCGATACGTGCTTCGTGTTTGCCTCCTCGATACGATTCGTCGTTCGGTCCCGAAGTTCCTCATTGGTTAGGTTCATTCTGTCCTTCTACGAATTTGTCACCTGCTCTATGTGGACAGTCGACACTGGTTTGGCTTCTGCCCGGGTTTCCCACGAGCAGTTAACGTGCTCTCGACTCGGGTCGCCACTCGGGGCTCGGCTCGTGTTTCTGCTGAGCTAGCCTCTGGGTCTCCCCTCTGGTAGACTTATCGGTGGTTTACCCACTTGGTCTACTTTTTGGGCCAGGTTTGACGGCTGCCCGATAGGGGGGGAGTGATAGTTATTAGTTAATCTAGCAATTTGAATGCTCTTTGGTTGCCCGGTGCTGGTGCGCGGCTCCCGGTATTGCGGAGGTGTGCCTCGTTCTTTCCTCGGTCGTTCGGTATACCCCGAGTCGAGGCCTGAATCGTCCCTCCCTCTCCTGGCTGTGACAGCTGAGGTGGGACCTTTTCGCTTATTTTGAGCCTTTGTTAGCTGTCTCCGAGTGTCCGTTGTTTGGATCTTTCGGTCGAATAGTCAGCCTCCCACAGTTAAGGTTGTGTGGTTCGTCCTTCGGTGAGGTTGGCTCGTTCCATTGAATCCTGTAAGGCGTCTGTTACTGACCCGAAAGCTAGTTACCTCTTGGGATCTGAGTTTTGTCGGCGAGTCTCTCGGCGAAGCCCAATATCCTGGGGTGCGGCGTCGCTCTAGTACTCGCCTTTATTACTCCTTTCGGGTCCCCTTTACCGGCGGAATTAGCTCGGAGACTCCTTTCTCCGTGTAGCTTCTTCTTCCGGGTCAGGTTGGACTTATCTCTCAGCCCCCTCCACTGGGCCGGGGCCTTTTTGCCTTCATTCAGTATCTCAATTTATCTCCCGGGTCTCTCACGTTGGGTTCATCTTGGTGTTCTGATCGGTCCCCCTATTCAGGGGGGCCCGCTCCTTGGTTTTTGTTACGCCGTTGACCGCGCAGTGCCTTCTGGCCTTTCTGGGCTCAAGTCGCATTCCACTCTCCTTCAGAGTTCTTCCTTTCGCCTCATTCATTAGGAGTGGTTTTTCTCTGCGGGATTCTCGGCTCGGCTCGTCTCCAAAAAAATTGGCTAGGTCATTTAAACACATTATAAGTCTACGGTCCTGATCACCTTGGTGTACTCCACTGGCTAGGTGGGTTATGGCTTCTTGAATTTTGGAAATATAGATACATGGGTGTTGGTGCTCTGGCGCTTTGGGGGAATTTAAGTTTTATTTTTTCAACCTTTGAACTGATCCTTCTATCGCCTCTCTCTTGAGATTCATGACTCCACCTCCGAATAAGTGTGCTAGTCTGGTGTTGAGCTGAAAGTTATTCATTCAACGGTGGTTTATGCATAAATGTTTAAGTCACATTGGTTGTAAGGAAATCCGTTCAGGTAATGATTTATTCAAAAAAACATTATGTTTTATAAATCAAATAATAAGCCTGAGTTCCTTTCCAAATGTTGACTTCCCACTTCCAGGACCGCCCCACAGCATGATATGGGCTGTGTGCGTCCGTGTGGGCCATGGGCCAAAACGGAATTGGGGTAGAGTCATGGTCGACAGGGTGTGACCTGGGGTTCACTGGTCGAGTCCATTTTCTTCTTTTAGGGGTGCAAACATGTAATTTGGGCATTTAACTTCTTCAGAAGGAAAATGCATATGTTTCAGTCAACATTGGCAAAGAAATGCAGGCTTCAGTTATATATTTAAAAACATATGTGTTTTTGATAATTTGTGCTTGTCAGCTTTAGCCACCATATGGGTTTGTGCACACATTTATAAATGCCAAAGAGTGGATTGGATTATCTTTGAAGTCAAACCTGTTTTTATTTCATTTATCAAAAAATTTGTAATAATTTGTCACATCACAAATTTCTCCAGGAAAGGAAAAATCTTCTTGCTGATATCAAGCAACTACAAGGTGACATGTCAGACCAATCTCAGGAAAAGGAGAGAGTCCAAATACTTTCTGGTGAGGGTACAGGAGGGATAACGAAGAAGCAAACTAAGTGAAAGGGTCAACAAACTCACTGCAAATGGTACGGGCCCAACTTTTTAAAAAATTTTGAGAAAAATTATATTGTGTGTAGGAAGAACAAATGGATGCTGACTTATAAACGGAATGATATGATCAGGTCGAATCAAGGGAATTTTTACTGGAGGCATCAAGCACTATCCAAAAAAGCATGAGGGTTTGCAAGGATTCACCAAATTAATATTCTTTGCTACGAACCAGTGTTTTCTTTTGGAAATTCTCACTTGAAAAAAAAAAATTTGGTTAGAAAATTTTGTCTTGACAA
The DNA here is from genome assembly GCA_023653785.1 of Ophioderma brevispina. NCBI lineage: Eukaryota > Metazoa > Echinodermata > Ophiuroidea > Amphilepidida > Ophiodermatidae > Ophioderma > Ophioderma brevispina. Next base: position 10,505 of record JAMKCH010058469.1, on the reverse strand, counting down.
CAGCATAAGATTTTAGCTGTACCATTGGGACAGCTTTGATCAAGATCCCTTGACGTCCTCAGACCAAAACTTAATGTGTGGGGGCGCTGTTGTGGTGAGATTCTTCTGAACCACCAAATTAACATTCTTGCTTTCACTGAAAGGATAGTAGCTTAACCCCCTCAGGGCTGCACCTTTCTTATTGTGATTGGTTCAATGCATGATATACGGCTGAGTAACCAATCAAAATAGGACTATATTTATATATGACCTTTAGCTTTTCTGTATTACAACTTGTTTGGCAATTAAAGGCACTATCGTTGATGTGCCTAAATCAGGAAAATTGAAAAATCATCAAAAATTTCAGAATCTTTTGCAGGTATGTAACAAGTACAGTTATCCTACAACCTGCAAATGAAGACAAGAAGAACCATAACTCTGATTTTGCCCTATTGCAATAAGGGCAGAATCAGAACGTTTAAGTAATTTACTGTCAGTATGGGACAATTAATACCACAACACGTAATGGAATGGAGATTGTATCTTGGAAACAACTGCCATTTTCTTCCTTTTCTGTCAATTCTTCAGTGGAAAAAGTAAACTTATGGGAATTCTACCTTTCATTTTCAGCTATTCCTGCAATTTCAACATATTTGACCCTTTTGGACAAATCACTGATAGGTCTTTTTAAATAACCTAACGAATAACCAATCAATCAGAAGGTTTTTAAATGAGAGACATTCTAAAACCAAAAATGAATTAATTTTATTAATACTGGAAGTCAAGGTTATTTCAATCATAATATGCTTATTTTTTCAGAAAGAGAACTGGTGCTTGAAGATAGAAACGGCTGCGCACCAAAACAGCCAAAAACAGCGTGAAAGTTCTCCCTCCAAAATAGGAAATCTTACGTGAAAACACTAGAGGAGGAGAGGGATTATTACAAAGCGAGGTTGAGGTGCTGAATAAGATGATGAAGAATAAGATAGCTACACATCAACACCGTTCCAGTCCATCAAGAAAGTGAGGGTCAAGCCCCTCGAGATTCAGGGAAGACAAGGTATCAATAATCACAGATTTATGACAATCTGTGTTCTTGTAATCCTGTTTGAAGTTAGAACCCACAACATTCTTCCGTGGTAAAAATGGACTATAATGAAAGAAATACTATTTTCATGTATTTGGTTAAATTGGGGGATTAATACAATTGTAACATGTGCCTCGGTTAGTACAAAGGCTCTTCATTCATTCAGGGAAATTATGAGGCCATATCATTATCTTGAATTATGTGTACAAATATATCTCTGTCTACACAAAGTAAGAAAAAAAATATAAAGGAACTCCTAAGTTTCACTTCTTTGCACTTCATTCGTAGAGAACAGGTAACTTCGCTTTGGAGAAACAAGAACAAAACTTTGAGAAAATAACTAATCTTTCACTCGATTGTTGAGAAATAAAAACTCATTATCTCGAACGGACATTAAACTAAGGTCTCCCATCACATGATGGGCATCTTAAAAGGATGATTCAGAAAAATTTCAAAATATTTGTTTTGTGTACTAATTAAAAATGGTCACCTAGAAATTAAAGATAAGTAACCTCAAAGCACATTCCAAAGTTTGAGTGAATTAGATATTTCGTTTGATATGCGGTAAAACATTTGTGTATAGAATTGCGGGTTGCCCATTCACAAAAATTCCGGTCGAATTTAGAAACAAAGTTGTGATTTTAAATAAGGGCCTTTGATTTGAGCTTAGCTATTTCACACAGTGATTAGTATTGGACAATCATTGTGTACATGCAAAGAAAACCACAACTTGTTTGGAAAAATTGAGGGCACCTCCTCGGGAAATCTCTGAGTCAGCCTTAACTATTCTAAGCGTATTTAGATGTGATGGTGATTGAGTGAGAGATTATTAGCTTTTAGGTCCATGCCTTGTCAGTTAACATCTCAAATGCAAAACTTCATGGTCGTGCTTTTTTCCATTACAGTCTGCTGACCACTCTGAAAACAATCATCAGGGTTCTAATAGAAGAGAGAGGAATTTACAAGAAAGAGTATGATTCCTTACGAGCACAAACTAGCCGCAGTCCTGCCAAAAAATACACAGACTAGTCAAATGAGAAACATCCCCCCCGTAGACGAAGGCTGGTATTCTTAAAGGGAGTCTAACTTTAGACCTGGGGTTTAAACCAGGGTTAGTCTACATGAGGGACCTTTTTACATTAAAAAAAACTGTGAAAGTTAAATGTAACGGGGGAAAATTTCTCATGGAAGGGCCGGGGATGGCCATCCATGAGAATTCCCTCACCTGTTGCAGCACATTGTTGGAGTATGTTGGAAGGAAAAAAGGTCCATCATGTAGGGACTAACCCTGTTTTGAAACCAGGTCTAAAGTTATAACACTCTTTTAAGAATACCAGCCAAAACAAACTTTATGCAAGTTGTAATTGAAGGTGTGAATTTTCTCCAGTCGAATTGAGACCATTGTTAAATAAAGCTGTTTTCTATATTTTATTAAAGAAAGTTGATCACTTCCATCTGTATTCAGACTCAGGGGACTGTTCTGGATGAAACAGAATTAATACCATTGAGGAGAGAAAGGGCATATGAACTACAATCATTGCTGGATAATTTGAAAGCCATTTAGCTGAAAGTAAGTTCTGTACATTATTGATTTTTAGTATTTTTAACAATCGTTGTCAGGTTACATGGTGTTAACGTTTCAGTGGTGAAGTAGGCAAGGGGTTAAAGTTGCTATGCTAACCTGTCATCAGCTGGCAGGATTTAGGGCCATAGAGCAACAACGGTCCCCATCATCTTGGTCATGCCTTGGATTCAAAATGACTTGTAATAGGGGTAGATTAAAATGTAACAGTGCGCAAAGCAGTCCCATCCCACCCCTTCTGGCTGTCCCTTTTGTGAGCTTCTGTATCCGCCCTAGAGCGTGATTATACCTTGCCATCATTTTGTCAACACATTGCACTATATCGAGAACATTTTTTAAAGGTGCCCCCAATTTCAAATTTTTTTTGGTGAGCTTTATGCCACGTGGATGGTGAATTGTCTACATCCATCAATTAGCTTAGGCCCCGGTTTTACTTAATCTTAGAGACGTTAGATGTGTCGGGGAAAAATGTGAAAGAAAGTTGTATTCACGGACATTACCCAACAGGATTTTTTAAATTTCAACAAATATGGATGGGGATTTTTACCTACAAATCTCAATTGAAAATGAACCCTTTTTCCCTCAAAGTTGCAATGATCTGTCCAAATTGGCCACCATTAACAAATGAAGTGTGAGGTGGCTTTGGTATTCTCTCATATATGAGTAGGAAGTGACTATCGATTGTAGCGATACCCACTCCGATCAATATCTGGCGGACCACGAAAGAACCTTGGTCCGGGACAGTGCAATGGGGGGGGCACTCCCATATTGGATTCGGTGACGCGCATGTAAGGTTGTTAAGTCCCCCATTTCAGCATCGCTGTCCCAAAAGACCCCCGCATATTTTGAAAAGGTTCACCCAAAAGACCCCACATTGTTACCATTTTACCAAAACTGTCACCCAAGACCCTATTTGGGGGAAATATTTTCACTCAACGACCTTATTTAGCAGAAATTTTTTTGCCACAATTTTCTAAAAGACCCCATTTTGGGGAAAATTGTCACCCCAACCTCTTATTTTGAGCATTGTGGCTGTCTTCTCACCCAAGAACCCCTATTTGTTTTTAGTCCTCACGTCACGAATGCCCCTGGTGTTTGTTCGAAGCGCCAAGCCTTAACAACCATATCCATTCGTATGTGCCCCCCGGGCTTCTACTGTCAAGAGCGATTGCAACATTTAACACACCAATCTTATAAATGGAACATTCATGAAAAAGTTTATGCTCATTACGAATATTCGGCTGCTTCCGATTCCTTTGCCGATTGATGACCAAAAAATCGCAGAAAGTGAATAGAATTGTTGGTGGCAGACATACTTTCATCATTGTACCTTCAAAATTGTTGGTAATTAGATGTAATACCAAATTTCTTTATTGATTTTTTACTGACACAAGTCCTTCTCTAAGTTATTAATTTAAAAACCGAGGGTCTAAGCTTAGATGGGACAGTAAGGTAAGCTATACCTGTTAAAACGGTAATGTCAAAAGGTGTCCGTATAAAATTAGGGATTTTGGGGGATCCCTGATCTATTACGCAGTGGGGATGGAAACAAAATTTTGTCTGTCAAGTTTACAAAAATAGCACCAAATCCCATGCAAATGATCCTAACGTGACTTGCGTAAACTAACCAGAACAGCTAATGGGTGAGGGTTGACAAGAACACGGTGCTATCTCTCCGCTATTTCGTATTAAAATGACGTTTTCAGCGACCGTTGAAATGTTATCGGAATCCAGTATTAATGATTTTAATTAAAAAATCCCTTTTTATGCGACACATAAAGAACTTTGAGCTTTACCATGCATTCACAAATGCAACTGTGCAAAAATCTTACAATTTTCTAAAATTGGGGGCGCTCTTAAAAAAATTGTGCTATTATTGCTTTAGCAGGCTGTCAGTAATGTTGCATCAAAGTATCCTGATCTCTACCCCATAGTTAAGAGTAACATGCTGCATTTCTTTATTCTCACTCGCATTCTGATAGCACCATCTTTCATTGATTACATCCATGTACAATTATGTGACCCAACTGACAGTTTGCCTGTTTGTGGGATGCACAACTTTATGTATGCAGTGTTGTTGATATCAACTCTAAGTAAACAAAGTATTTCTAGAAGAGTAATTAGAAACCTTTCATGTTACCCTTTAAGTTATGGTTAGGAGCAATGGTGTTGATTTTATTGTGAGCTGCCAGCATATCTGGCAAGACCACTTTGCAATCCGCTGTTTTTGTATGTGTGTGTGTGTGTGTGTGTCACTAAAATGTTAAGTTTTTTACATGCAGCGGCCAACAGTTTATATTCTTTGAATATAGTGAGTGCGAAAGCCGAGAACCGCAAAATTCTAGTTTATTATAGTTTTGTTCAATGGCTGTATCTATTTACATTTTAGATTCAAAGTAATGTGAAGGTGCTAACAACAGAACGAGACAAGGTTAATATTTTATATGAACAGGTAAGGACATTCTGACAACTTATTCAAATATCTTCAAACCTCACTTGTACTGGATCAACTATTCTTGAGTTAAACTTCTTCAGTGTTTCGTTTCACAGCCATTCTGTGATTTATGTAGTCACTGCTAGCTATAGGCTCTAGCTACCTTCCCCTTTACCCATCTCTTGCCATATTTACCAGAACCTGGAATATTTTAATGTGTTTAGTATGTGGATTTTCTTTCAAGCTTGTCCGACTGCCTATATTTGAATGTTTAAATTTGATTACTCACGTTATAAGCTATGTAGGTGATTGACCACATATAAACAGTATGCTCAGAGATGACTGATTATGCTGCCTTTTGTATTGTTGTTCAGATCTTGTCTTGTCTTTTTTTTTTTTTTTAATATTTGTGCAATAAAGTAAATCTTAGTTCAGAGACGGTGTTCTTACTTCAAAGAAACTCATCAATTAATTACCATTTTAACATTACTTAAAGGGGTATTTCATGATCCATAGCCTTGTCCCCTCAACTTACCCAAAAGAATTGAGCCTGGTAGACACAGGGCACCTAACCCAAAGATGCGTACTCCAGCAGTATTGAAAATTGGTGTATAAAAGGAAAATTAGTCTACTAAAAGGAAAACTTTAACCTCCATTCCTAAAACAAAATCAAGTTTGGACAGTTTTTTCCAAGCCTATTGCAGTCTTGTATTGCAAACTCATGAGTGTTGGTTTGCATTGGAGGGATTTCTACATTTTACAAGAGAATTTCAATTCCCAAAGGTTTTGTTACATACACAGTTGCTAGCTGTTGAGCTAGGATGATAAACTCACCGTATCATGGCACTTTTGATCTACACAGGCCAATGATGAACTGCAGAGATTAAGACAGGAAATGATGAAATCTCCCAAGACCAAGAGGTCATCGGTGGCCGCACAGTCAATACTCCGAAGAGTGGAATCGGAGAGGGATGAGGCCACGGCTGACCTGAGACGTATGGCCACAGAGAGGGACAGCCTTAGGGAGAGGTTAAAGGTCAGAGTAACATTAAATCAAACATTTGATAGGAATATAGCCTTTGGCACAACTTTGTGTAGCTTAGATTACAAAAGAGGGAATTACAAAAGAAGGAACTTGGTAGTCAAGACTTTTACATCACACATAAATGAATACTCTATATACCTTGTCTATGGTCTCAAATAATGATTGAGTATCTTGCCACGATAGGTCAAACACAGTCTGCAGTGGGCAACATGTATTAGCAACATTTAATCAGTATTCTATGTTTTAAATGTGAATGGGAACATGATTATTTTTCTTTATATTTATGCCTCCAATGAGGCTTTTTTCCCCCCGTGCTCAGGGATACATTGCTTTAAAGGTCCATGTTCCGATCGCTAATAGCCTCATCCCCAGGGACCCCAGATTTTACCGGAAGTGGTCAACATTTTGGTATCAGAAGAAAGCTATTTTTCTCATTTACCCTGTGAAATCTTAGGATTAAAGGTTGTTTGGTTTGGATGTTATGAGCGAAAATATGCCCGGTCAACCAATATTAATTTTACACAGTACTCTATGGGGATTACAAAATCACATTTTTAGCTCTCACTTAAAAATGGGTTGAAATATCGGCACGAAACTTAACAGATGGGATTTTGGGGGAAGGCCATTCTATCAAGATGAAAAATTTAAAGACTTAAATCGGGTCATCCCCCTTTAATGTAAGCAAGAAATAACTATATGCTGTTTCATTATAGATCAGCACAGATGCACACTTAACTGACAAAGCAAGGTTACAACAGAGGATAGAAGATTTAGAGATCACCTTACAAACAGTAAGTTGTCAATCCAGTTTAAATGACAGTGTGAAATTGAAATGCTAAACAACTTCAAGGTTTGGTTTTAATAATAATAACAATAATAACCAGCTTTTTTATATAGCGCTTAATTATTATTAAGCCGCCTTCAAGAATCGTCACAATCATTTTTTTCATTTAGGTGGCTGCTCAAAGACATGCCTTACAAGTGCACAAGCCTATTAGCAGGATTGTAATATTTCCCATAACAGCTCCCTAGATTTCTCTTGGGTCGACGAGGCAATTGAGATTAAGTATCTTGCCCAGGGACACAAACATTTTGACCAATGTGGGGCTCGAACTCACGACTTTAACGGTCTAATAATCACGAGTCCTGCACTTTTCCACTAGACCACACATGCTCTCCAAAAATAACATCTGTTTACAATCAAAACAGATAGTAATGAGACAAACATAAGTCTCTCAGGCTGAATGTCAGGATTACTGTAGAGACAGGTTTAAGCTCTTGTCTTATAATATAAATTTTTCAATGATTTACAGCACTGTCAGGCCAAGTTCCACTTAACCGATACTGTTTTAAACCTTGCCTCACAGGTAGAGAATGAAAGGACTAGTTTGCATTCTCGTCTAGCCAATGTCCAGGGTATGATATCTACACTAGAGGACCAAGTTAATTCACAGAAACATAGAATAGGGCAGGCCAATGAGGAAGCTTCACAACAGATGTCAACAGCTACTCAAATGAGGTAGAGTAACAATCTTTCTATAGTAAGAGGTAGAATGTGATATATACTTTTATTGGATTACTAGATAACACTGTTGTCTGAACTAGCTCTCATTTATGTGAAGGTATTGAAAGAGTATGAATGGGTACCCTTTGTTAGCTCTTTGAAATGATGATCAAGGTCCTTTTTCCTTTGACATTTGCCCGGAAATCTAAACGGTGGTGAATCTAGTATAATTCGTCGTGTGAATACAAGAATGCTGTAAGTGCAATAGCTGCCATGTGATACATATGTGTGCTGCCACATATGAGGATAACTCAATTTATATATTTCCTTCAGTCAGCCTGTGGCTCTTGAAGTGGTTCTTCGTGCGACGTTCACCTGAAGAACCATATTAAGAGCCACTGACCAAAGACTTGCATAAATAGTAAGTTTGATAGGAATTTCTGACAAAGGTCAGCTATTGCACTTATGACATTCTTGAATTCAAAGGATTATTGGTGAACCAGTCAGTCATTAATTTGGCCGTGTAACTAAACCCATGAGCACTATATATCAGAATACCCTTTAAAGCATACTTTAAGCGTGATGCGTGTAAATTCAGCCGTGTGATTGACTGCTAAGCCCCTGTCCCTTGTAGATGTCGTACGTAAAAGATATTTTGATAAACAGTACCTGCCAATTGGATAGAAAGGCAGTTTGTATAAATTATTGGGCCAATCAGCAATGTGGTAAAAATTGTGGTGGGCTGCAGAGGATGTAGCTGAGATATTGAAGAGTCTGTTGTAATTGGTTACTCAAATGAATATATCATATAAATTAACCAATCAAAAACAATGTGAGGAAGCTAGTAGTGCCTTGGGCCTCATGGAAGAACTGAACACCATCCATTGAATGAGTAATCCAAACAAAAGAAGAAATAAAGCAAACAAAGTGTTAAAGTAATTTAACTACCCTTCTATTTTGCTGTTGTAGACTTCTAGCAGAACAGGCTGAGCAAGCAGCTGAGGAACACCAGAGAAGACTTACCAAGAAAGCAGGTGAACTACATGCTACTGAAGAAAGGAACGTCAGGCTGGAAGAAAGGATAGGTCAGTACATTGAATCACTGCAATAGTTTATCATCCAGGTTGGAATTCAAATATTGACATAATACTTTTTTATTGAAAGGATACAAGAACATTTTGTGTGAAGCACACCCTCAATGCAAAACTGAGCATGTTAGTGTAATTTTGTCTGTGCACTAACCTACACCTGGAGTAAATAAGCTTAGACTGATGTCTGTAGGTGTGAAAAGAATTTGTATTTTAAGCTGGTGCATGGCCAATTTGTTCCATCGAGTGCTTTCGATTGTGAAATTTTAGGTTCCTTGAAGTACACACAGCAATGGTATGTTCGCAAGTTAGAACATATCATTGCAGTGTGTTCTAACTTAGCAAGTTTTGGCTGATTTTGACTTCTAACCCTAATCTATGAATTTATGTTCCAAGCGAACACATTTACTAGTTTTTTTAAAAATCTAAAAATCACAGGGACCATTCTATACATATACTTTTTGGTGATTAAATGTAATTGTAGTTTAGAGTTGTATTGTGTGATTTTCGAACAAAGTGAAAGAAATGTATCCTTGGAGGAATGTCTTTGTGTCCCTTTGAGGATTTTCCTCACTGAGCATAGTTCAGTCTTATTCTGTGGAAAGTTTATTTTGCTTTTGTTTGGTTGCATTCTCTTCTGACATTTGTATGATGGTTTATATCTCTGTGAAGACCACAAAAACCATTTCAATTTTATATTTTTGTGCATGTGGCTCTTGTATAATGGTAAATTGATTTCAGTAATAAACAGTTTTCAAGTGAACAAATTTTGCTATTAACATTTCTTGTACAGCTGATCTGACTTCCAACAACTCTAGCCTCCGAGATGAAATTGCCCAGATGCGAGGCACCATCAGTTCCCTAGACATTGGAAAAGATGGGCGCGATGCGGTGGTGAAAAGACAGAGAGATTGGTAGAGCTAGAGAGAGAGCTGACAGATAGGGGAAGATCACTGGGGGATCATAGGAGCACAATTGATAATCTTGAAGCCAGATTAGAGTAAGTGACTTTTGAGAGCTTGCATTTGTGATTTTATCTGAAATGTGGATGTACAGATTTGAGTCTCTACTGGGTTTTCTATGCAGTGTTTAATTACACCAGGACCTAAGGTATTCAGTTCCATTTTGTATTCATTTTGATTAAACTGAAGGGGAAATCAGAGGCAATCAAGAACAATGGTTATTTTCTAGAAGAGAAGATATCAGTAGCTTCCCACAATGCATTGCTTCCAATGGCTACTGATGTGAATCATTAGAGATGAAACATTGTTAAATAAACAATACTGTTCACAAACTTCCATTTTAAGAATGTTTTATCTCTAATGATTCACATGACTGCCTGTACAGCAACTGTCATTGGAAGCAATGCATTGTGGGAAGCTACTGATATCTTCTCTTATTTTCTAGTATGAGGACAAAAAATCCCAGTGGGACAGTTGATTGCAGCAATCAATGCGTGGATTACAGTACAAGTTATCATACTAGAACGAGAAGGAAACCATACTCAAGTGCAAAGGGAGATCTTATATGAGTGTAAACACTTTCATAACTTTTTCTCATAAGATACACTATTTGTAGAAAGAGATGATCACTTTTGAATACAAATGATGTTCAACTGCTGGTAGACCCATGGACAGTAGACCCTGCAATTGCTAGGATCACTAAACTGAACTAAGCTGGAGTTAGGAATGGTTACAAATTCAAATCAAATTATATGAAGTCTGTCATACATTCTGAAGAGTCTTCTTATTTACCATAAACCTCAATGTACCAAATTGCGATTTGC
>JAMKCH010058467.1:0-14458 GCA_023653785.1 Ophioderma brevispina | reverse complement strand
GGGACACCCCCTCCCCCATCCTGATGCTTTGTAACTATAAGGTTGTTATCGACAGGCATATGTCGACAATATTATCATATTATGAGAGCACCATTTGGCCAACCGTGGACAAGATTAGGCCAATGTCAAAAAATATTACAAAATTCAAGAGCTCTTATTCTGAAATTTATTTTAACAAAATCTGAAACCGCCGATAGGGGTATGGACTGATTGTTACACCATGCTGGAGGTCGGACTCCTGGAGATTCATTCCCAACCAATGATAGCCAGGGGAGCACACAGAGTCTGAATGACATTGTGCCCTCCTGCAATTATTGCCCAGGTTTGGCTTCATAACTCCTCAAAAAAATGACCTTTAAATGGATAATGATGGAATGCCCTTTATTTGTGAAATAAGGAGATGATCCTTTAAATGTAGGAAATCCCTGATGGAAGGCCTTTAATTGGTAAAGGAGGAATGCCCTCAAATGGTAAATGAAAGGAAATGCACTCTAATCGGTTAAATGATGAATGCCATTATTTTTGAAAATAAAAGGAATGGCCTCTAAATGCTAAAGACATATCAGTGATTCACCCTAAAGAGTCAAAAAATACTAGTATTTGAAATTTTGCAGATAGCTTACAAGAAAAGGATACGTCTGGAGAATTCTCACACAGTATTGGCGACTGAAAAAGTTGGCAGAAAAGGTGCATTTTGTCATTCCAGCACATTATGTTTTATTCATGTTCACTAAATATCCCTGAGAAAAACTATTCACAAAATTTGATGTGATCCCGATCTTGGGGATTTGTGTTGTAAGCAAATGGCTTTTCCATGGTCCCATAGGCCATGTGGCGGTACTTGTCGTTATGGACAGAAAAACCACTAGAGGCAAATTGTGCTCAACAGAGAATGAACCTAGCCGTGGGATCAAATGATCACTGATGAACCCACCCCTCCCCTCCACCCCCCCCCTTTCCTCCCCCTTGGCCAGACATCTGTTGGAATTGTCTGTTTAAGCGGACACTAATGGCTGTAATGATCATTGCTGATCACTAATTCAAAATTTTTGTACACCCTAGTGCAACTGACCATAGACAATGAATGGGGCACACATATTAAGCGCACCTTAGTTTGTCAAAGTGAGAAATTTTCATGTGAATAATAGCCATATGGTCAAAATGACCACAAGAGACCATTATAGCAAAAATGATTGTGGCAGAAGAAAGAAACAGCAATAAAGAGGGTAAGCGCGACAGACCTGTAATGACTCCTGCGTGACCCTTTAACCGCAGTCTGTGACCATCCCATATGGGCCTGAGTCGCGGTTCTTCTGACCACGTATTGTGATTGTAGCAATGATTTGTAGAAGAAACAGCAAGAAAGAGGTAAGACGCGGACCCTGTAATGATCCCTGCGTGACCTTTGACCCAAAATCTGGATACCCAATATGGGCCTTAGGTCAGCGGTTCTTCTGACCAAGTATAGTGATTTTGCAAATGATTGTGGCAGAACAAAAACCCACCCAAAAAAAAAGGGGGTAAACACCCCATATGGGTCTTGGTCAGTGTTTCTTCTGGACCCAAGCAGGTGATTATACCATTGTTTGTGGCATAAACAGCAACAAGGAGGGGTAGGGCGGATCAAGCCATGTAATGACCCTGCTTGACCTTTAACCAGCCAGTCTTGAACATTTCATATGGACCTGAGATCAGCGGTTCTTTGACCAAGTCTAGTGATTATAGCAATTGAGTGGCAGAATGAGCAAAAAGGAGTAGAGCCAAATGACCTGTAATGACCCCTGCAGGACGTTTGACCCAATCTGTAAAACATCCATCACGTTAAATGTGTAACACTGGCAGATGTGTGAATATTAAGAGGGGTTAGATAGACTGCCCCCTTTTTGACTCCTAAATGCACCTTGGATTAAAAATCTGTGTAACCCCCATATGGAAGTCACTGGCAAACAATTGTTGATCCGAATTGGCATCCGATAGCACATTCAAAGGATTGGGTCAGGGTTTCTGTGGCAATGCTTGGTTCAACCGACAAAGCATCTGGAACTAGTAGCTTTTGAAACAACAGGAAGTGCGTGAGAAAAACAGAAAACAAAGAAATCACACAAATACAAGACTAGCCGTGTATGCAACGGCTATGGTAAAATTGAAATTTCTTACAGATATGATGCGGAATTTGCACAGCATAGGAGTGGTACACATGGATTACTAGGCAACAGTTCGATGATATAAAAATCTCAACTTTTACAAGGTAAATCAGGGGGACGGGGTGGTGGATCATGAAATGCCCCTTCATAACTTCACCCGAAAGAGTCAAAATATTTGAAATTTGCAGTATCTTAAAGGTGCTTGTTCCGATTTATGTGTATTGTGTGCTCTACTTGACATGAGAGCCTGGCACTTGCACATACACCCTATCAAGTACCGTGGGAATCAAACTTGCGGTTTTGATGGTAGACGCAATAGTGCATGTTACAAAGCCCTATTCAATACTGTGCTAAAATCGATGGTTAACAACTAAAACAGCGTTTTTTTGTTTATATCTTGGGAATGAAATGGATTTGAGGGCTCAAATTTCAGGACGACAATGAGAAAAATACGGCCTTTCATCTGATATCAAAATCGATACTACTTCCGGGTAAATCAGGAGGGTCCCAAAGACGATCGGAACACGCACCTTTAAAAGTAAATGATATAAAGTATGTAGAATTCTCGTAAGTGAAAAAATTGACAGAAAAGAGAACAGCAGTGTTCAAAGATATGAATTTCCATTGGATTACGTGTTGTATATATAGTTAGTGTCCGTACGGACAGCATTTAATAAAATAGCCGATTTTGTTCTTATATTAGGTTGCTTTTAGGATTCACTTGTTAGGGTAATATTAGGATCCTATTCTTGTTTACAGACATGTAAAAATCTTGATTTGTGATTATATAACCCTAACACTGCAGGCTTTATATTGTGAGGACCGTTACACAGCATCACCAATATACACAAACTCTTTCAATCATACTGACACTTCCATAGACCCACAATACTACACACAAATATTTGATTGTGGTATATTGTGGTGATGGTTAGTAGTAGGATAAATCATAACTATACCAAATTGAGTAACTCATTCATATTATACATATACCACAGTAATAAACAAAAAGCCGCACCATAGGCCACCAATGTTACAGGGCTGCCAGGAGAAGTTGCGGGCCCAGGAGAACCTTGGTTGGTAGGCTTACATGGCGCGGGCGGGTGCGGGATGTACGTGAAGGTACCACCCTTGTATATGTTCAATGCATAAGAATCACATACCACAAACTACAACAAAATATTGCCGGTCTAACTATCATATACCACCAATATACCACAATATTACGTGTGCTTGTTTTGGTGCGGGTAGAGCCTTGTAAGGGGTAAATATTTTTTTTTTTTTTGACTTCTGATTTTAATCTTTTAAAACTTAAAGGTGCATTTCTGATTCCAGCCCCTTCTGTGTTATTCATTGTTGACTAGATATCCTCAGTAGAGAAAAGCTATTCACACTTTTAGGTGATCCCGAATTGCGGTTGTGTTATGAACAAAATGCTTGGTGCCCATGATTCCAGGGCCACACTGTGCCGATAATATGGTCGTTTACGGACAGAAAATCAAAAATTGTGAATGTCTACAGACACGACCGAATTTGCACGTAAGATTTGGTACACATGGATTAGTAATGCTAACGGTTCAGATGATATGAAACTCCAAACTTTTTTGAGGTAAATCGGGGGAACGAGGCTGTGGATCACGAAATGCCCCTTTAAAGAGACACTGGCACATTTGAAAAAGAGTGTGCCCTCAAGATATTTCAAAATTTATATTTTTGCATGGTTGTAAAGCTTTTATATACATTAGCCCTCACCTGAAATGATTAAGCCCAAATCAGCGTCCTTATGGGTAAACAGAACGATTTTATAATTAAACGTCGCCGGCGACATTAATTCAGCAGACGACGGAAATGGCGTTTAACACAAGAAAGCACATGCCGTATACATGTTTCCCACGGTATGTACCCTGTTTGACCGGTCTGAGACCTTTGTAGTTTTGATATCAATGAGTACGAGTCTATGATAATCATGTAATATACACATTTGTTGATTAAAGTTACGTCAAACTTAAAAGTTAGCCTACAAATTCCCTGGATGTCTTGAAGCCTCTTATTAACGTCCCTATATGTTTTTCACTTCAGTATGTTATTTTTATGTGTAAAATATATCTTTATTCTTCCAATGGCCTAGACTATCATTTGTGAGCAAATTGAAGAAATTTCATATTTTTTTAAAATGTGCCAGTGCTCCTGAACTTGAAGTTAAAGTCTGACTCAGAGATTTCGCAATATTTTTTGTGTAATAATGAAAAATAGTCAACTAGAACTAAAGATAGTAACTTAAAATGCACAATTCCGAAATTTGAGATGAATCGGATTTTTCGTTTTGATGCAGTAAACATTTATGTGTAGTATTACGTCCCATAGGATACTGTGTATAACACAAATTCCGGATCCGGAATTTTAAAACAAAGTTGTGATTTTCTATATGAAGGAATTCGATTTAAGCTTAGCAATTTCACACAGTGATTAGTATATGGACAAGCATTCCCAGCGGCCATAGTCGTTTAGAGCGACGTCGAAACGACGTTGGCACGTCGAAAACAGGTCGACGGTTTTTATAAATTTACGTCGAAAATGCAAATTGAATCGACGTTTTAAGAACGACGTCAACTCGATTTGCATTTTCGACATAAATAGTGTGTAAATTTCAAAAGCTCTCGACGTCTTTTCGACGTTCCAGCGTCAATTGCCCACTGGGATTATGTACATTATGCAAAAAACACGATTTTTGGGGAAATTGAGGGCGCCCTCCTCAGTAAATCTGAGTCAGCCTTTAAGTTGTTCTTTTTAAAAATCCAATCTCCACAACGTTATTTGTCAATTGAGTTCATGTGAACAGAGACCTAGTAAACATACTAAACGTATACTACGTCCCCGGGGGGCACTTGTATTCAAAGGTGGATATGATGCGTGAACATGGACTTACAAAATGCACCCTAAACAAGTATTTCCACCGACTTAAAAACATACCCTATAAAGGTCATGTTTTTTTAAGTTGGGACCCAATTGCGTTGCAAGTGCATTTTTTAGGCAAACTACATGATTTTACAGGTTTGATGCTATAACATTTAAACTGTACATTTTACCCCTATATAAGTACATATATTCTGAGAGCATATACTCTGTAGATGTTAGAAACAATACAATTGGCTTCATCATACAGGGTGACTCATAAATATACAGGGTGTAACAAGCAAAATAAGAAAAGGTATTCAGTTTATGGGTGTCGCTCCCCTAAACATACAGTGATGATACAATATTTTGGCCTTGTTTAATATAATAACAAATTGCCCACCAAGCCATATACAACTTTTATCGGACAAACTTCCATTCAAGATATGGTGGTCCAAAATTATGCCTAATTCTTTCATTCTCCCTATATCTGGTACTGAATTCATATTGTCATGATGAGATGGTTACTAGATGTAAATCAGCCAAAAGCAATCCAATTAGAAAGTTAGAAGAGGATTCCGTAAGGTGTTCGTGAAAATGCCTTTTTTGATCAAAATGGAGCACAAGGGCACTTTTTCAGATTTGTCGCAAACAGTTGTTGTTTCATAATTTTTATGTTTACTGGAAGTAAAGGGATCACAACCTAGAACTGCCTATGATATTTTGAACCTAATATATGCTTTGTTTGTCCGTGCACCCATTTGTAGCATTGTGCTTCTCCGCCACATGATCCACCCCCGACTTTTTACGCTTAACGAGTTACAAGTATTAGTAGAACTAAATCATATTTTTTTGCTTCAGAAATGGAAGGCCAATGTCTCAAGGAAAAAAAATTAAGACCAAAAGAGATCGTCTCATATAAAATTAACAAACTACAAGGCATGTAAAAAATTTTGGGCGGGGGAACTAAGAATGCAACAAATCCACACTTTTTAGGTACCCAACTTATAAAACAGACCCTAAACAATATGTTTGTATGTTTGTACACTAAGACGTATTTTAGTCAAATTTTGCTTACCCTTAACAAGTTCCGCAATGCATTGCTGTCGTTAATTACCCTTTATTTTCTTGCTTTTTTACAATATGTTATCTTTTGATCTCGGCTTAATTTTGAGTATCACAATTTCAGGGTTAAGGAAAAAACATACCCTTTTTTCCACATTTTGCTGTTTTTGACACCCTAATCAATGTACGCGCGTACATCGCCTGTTGGAAAAACGGACACCTCTTTTACGCGTTTTATTGTTCACGCATCATATATGAATACAAGTGCCCCCCCCTAGTCGTTCATAACCAGACCTCGAGCGCGCAGGGCGAGAGGTTCTGCTTCTGGGAAAAAAGTGTATTCAAAAATGCTTTAGTATTTCATTAACCGTACAAATGAATAGGCGCAAGAATTTTTTTATCGCAATTATCCCCATTCCCGGGTGATATTGAAGGCATTTGGCCCTCGGGAAAACGGAAAATTCTATAAAACTGATGACTATCTTGAGTTCGAATATTCACTCTAATCACAGATTTTTACCTCTTTTCATGTGAACATACCAAGACATAAATTTGCTTCTCAAAGGCCCTAAATGTAGTCCAGTGCGGATCAACAAACGTGACGTCACGGCTAACTACGCTGGTTCCATGTGTCCATCTAGAACTTAGTAGAAGGGCTATCGTTTCCCACTTGACTCGCACCGAGGGCGCGGAGTGGCTATAGGGTCACAGGGGGGGATGGACACAGGGAGGAACGAGGCGAGGGTCATTCTAGATGGACTATGTGAGACGGGTAGTCGACGGGAATTCTAGTGCCATTCGGTTGTACATGGGGAAAACTTTTCTTTAACAGAAAAGCAGATGATAGGAGACATATTTGTACTGGTGATGTGAATAAAATTTAGATAAGGTTCAATGCCGCTGTAGGGATACGAAATAGTGAGTAAAAATTTAAAACTTAAACTTTCGCAATTAGATCATTGCTCAACCTCGGGCTTCGCCCTCGTTTACGTAGTTTTCCGAGGTGAGCAGTTGATCACTAGTGGGGCCCCCACGGGGACTACGTCTATTATGTCTATGGGTGTGAAGCTACAGGTCGTCCCGAGATGAGTAGAGTCGCGTCGGAAACATTAGGGATGAATATAGGATGAATGTTAATTCTGCACACTTAAAATTCGGCACCTTTAACATGCGGTTTATTCCGTTAAAGTTGCGAATCTAGCCTGTGGCAGCAGAATGCTAAATTCTTTCCCAAATGAATCTAAATGATATGACATACCGATGTATATATGTATAGTTTACATTACACATCCCGTTAATGATGAGTTTATACTCGTAACTCGGGCAGGGCTACACACTGTCTGGTAACAGATCATCAAGTCATAGTTTTTACAACTTACATTTTGATCTTGAATTCGTACACTGAGTGGAATGTGGGAATTTTCAAATTCCCTTAATATGTAAATATGTCTCAGCTCAGTGCCATGATGCAAATAGGAGCAAAATCCCTGGCAATCATATCACGGTACGTAGAGCAGTACATGAGTATAGATAGCGAGTATGGAAGAAACTTTCGCGTACTAGTAAGAACAGCACGTCGTACAAATTATAGATCTAACGACGTCTGTTATTGGTTCACCGATATACATTGCGGATATTTAATTTATTTTTACATTGTGCCCTGCAACAAATTAACATATCTTGCGGCCTTTCAACTTGTGTGTGTATATTCGCTGTGTGTGTACACACAATCCGTTGACTTTCACGTAGGGGTGCGTGTAATGTTGTGTGTGTGCGTTTTTTGTTGGTTCGTTTTGTTTTGTGTGTGTGTTGGGTGGTTGGTTTGGGGTTGTGGTGTAATATACAAGTGCCTGTATAGCATTATGCGTGTGTTAGTGAATTGGGTTTTATACTCACCGCGTTTACTGGGCTGCTGTTTATTATTACACTCTGCGGGGTGTTGCACGTAGGCCATAGTTGCATATATTGCTTGTGTATAACCTACAATCTACACACACAATGGTAGAATAGATACAAACCACAGATTGTGATATCCATTGCGTTTATGTCTTACAATTTTCACGGTGTGCACAAGCAATAATTCATACACCAAATGAAACAGACGCACACAAATTATTATAATTCAAATCTTGACAATATATAGGCACGACACAAATGTTACATGCACACACACACAAATCATGACAATTCAATCTTTACAATCTACACCCACATACCCACACGTACACACACCAATTATAGGTGATGCTGCAAATCTGTTACCAACGGAGTTTCATAATAGGCATGGTGCATATTTGTACCGCATTCAGCTTGTTTTCACTATACAGTTTTGGGACAGTGTGTAAGCATTAGTTGGGATTTTTTTGTCCTAGAGTAATTGAATACTTCGTCTAAAATGCTGTGCAAGAGGAAAAGTGATCTTGTCACACAATTTGCAGAACTGATGTAATAGCTTTAGGGGACTGCTAAGCTTTGGTCAAGTATGTATCTTGTTGTTTTTTGGATTGCATGCAGCTAGGCCAAGTAAAAAAAAAAAAAAAAAAATTGTTTCTCGTCCTAATTTTGAAAAAAAAGGAGGAGGAGGGGAAGTTTTTTTTTAATTGCCGATCCAAGATGGCGGATGGTCCTTTCCAAAAGGCAACTTTATCGCAGGCCTCATAGACTCAACCTGTGCTGACGTACGCGTAAATAGACTGCTAACGAGAAACCAAATTTAGCAAACTAAAAGGTGAAATTTACTCCGATTGTCGATGAATTTCGAGAAAAAAACAGAAATTCATAAAAGAAAAAAAAAACTTTTTGAGTGCGGCAGCCAAAACGCATGCGAGCGAGGACGAGAAACTAGTAGATTTGTTTACTTGGCCTAATACACCCGCTTGCCAATATTGCCTTGTATCAGTTTCATATAAAGCAACGTTTGCACTATGCAGAGTACAAACAATATTTACAAATTCTATCCAGTAAGGACACGTAGACTATGGGGGGTGGACCCCCAAATAACCAACTGTATAACAAATTTGTTGTCCCACGAGGGGCTAAGGGGAAAACCAAGTGTAAATTCATAATAAATTAGTAAATCACATAACTGTCTGTTCCCGCCACATAAAACTGGCACTTTCTTAAAAATAAATAAAATGTCACTCAATGCTTTTTCCACTATCAGGGACCAAGGATAGGTTATAGACCTTCAGCAAACATGAGCTAAAGATTTTCAATGGGCCTGGTATGTGGGGCAATTGTTATAGCCAGGTGTTACCACCTCGACGATTCGGGTTTGAGGGACAAAATCCCGTCTCTCTCTAATAACCTTTTAACCAGTGTACATTATTTAATATAGGTCGTGACACAATTTAGTTTCTTCGAAAACGCGGGGTGTGTAAGGGGGGGGTGGTTACCAATGGATATAGATGAGTTAAAGCAATAAGGTACGGATTTGGTTCTGCACAAAGTTGTTAGGTCAAAGCGCCCAAGCAAACATTCTTTCATGAGGTTTGTTCATGTTTCTTCCTTTTCGAAAATAACATGATGAAAAAAACATGCCCAAAGTTAATGAACACGACTTAGAAGCCAAGTTTATTATTGTGCATGAGGGTTGGCATTTTGGGTCTGAAAGGTACACTGGAGGAGCGGGTAAAGCTGGAAATCTATTCAGCTGCGCAACATATAACAATGGTCATGCACTCCCAGATGAAAGAGATCTGAAGTGTTTTTCACACCGCATACCGGGCCGGTGTGATTTTGAATATTAACTCCATTGTTTGCTGAAGTCGATGTGTATCCACTAGTCACTGATAGGGGGAAATGAAATTGAAGTGACATTTATTCTTTTTCAAGAAATGTGCCAGTTTTATTATGTGGGGACAGACACGATTATTGATTAGTGATACTATATTATGAATGACACTTGGTTTCCCCTAGACCCCCGATGGAGACAACATAACAACCGCATAGAAGGGACATGACCCACCATAGTCCTAACGTATTATTGATTTTTGTTTAAAAGCAAACCACGAAAATTTACGTTTCTCTTATGGATTTGATTATTCATTTCGCCTTTCGTGTCCAGTTTTTACTTAAGTAGTACAAATAACGATAGACATTTTTTTCATATAAAAAATCAAAAATTTCTAATTTCAAAATACTCATTATCATTCAAAAATATATACCTTTTTACAGATTTTATATGCAATTAATACCAACAATTGTTACCTACAAAGAGTTCTTTGTACTTTGGCCAAAATTATTTAGTTTCCCGGGATGACATCAGACAAAACAAAGACGAAATCAAGTACAATGTAGGTTACTGAGGATTTGATCTTGCATGCACTAACCTATATAGTTTTCAGGTATTTTATCGCAGTATTCCAAAAAGTCGAGATCACTTTACCAAGGTGGTCAGATAAACGCTAAAATAAAACATAAGGTGTCTTATTTTGAAAGTTGTTGATGCTCCCATTTTACTAAATTTCGGGTGATACACTCTGTAATAAGTGGGGACTTCGATTTGTCGCCGTAACATTACAACAAAAAATTAAAATTGATGTTATTTGCATATAAACGGTTATTTGAGTGAAAACCATTTTTAATTTTAATTAATTACTCCAAATGTATAGATTTCAGAAAACTAAAATCCTAGAGTGAGTACTGGATTTTGGTTTTGTCAGGAGGAAAAATATATTCTTTTTCCACTACCATGGTGACCCCAAGTGGGTTCTAGGGACCCACAACATAGTTATGTAATGAAACCGTGTGTGGATTTAAAGTTGCGTATTCATTAAATAGCAAACACTCCTTGACAAAATACTCATGCGTTAACCGAGAAAAGAGAAATCGCAACAATTAAATGTTGGGTCCATTGGACACCCCCCCCCCAAACACTAAGGTTAACGCTCTCCGAGCTGAATCAAGGCTATTGCTTAAATCCATTCCTTTTGCATTTTGTCATAAATACACCAAATGTGAAAATCACTCAGCGTTCTTAAATAAAAACACTAATGTGTTAGGTCTAAAAACACAACATGCAGCAGAAGAGAAGAAACATTGGTTTAAGGCCCTTGTGATGCCTCCGTCTACGTACGCACGAAAATGTAGTTAACAGGGTTCCAGAATTACCGTGGATTTTATAATCCAGTTCAACTTAATTCCCACATATGATATGATATGTGAAAGTATGTCGCACGATTTCCACACTATGACCAGAAAAGTCGCTTGTTTTGACATTCATATTAGTAGGATTTCGGTATAAATAAAAGCTCAATGTGTAAATCTCGTAGAGTACAATTAGGCACATTGTCAAAGGGACAATCACTTTAAAAGAGAAAGTATTGAAATTATTACTATGGATAGAACTATGTCGGAATTAAATCAGAAGAAATGTGAGGGTACTGCATGAGCATATCGCCGAATCACTTCAACACGATTGCGATTGTGAACCACGAGTAAAAACACTCCTAGGCATCATTTTTTTCTCGAAAGTTTGTATTTGAATAAATTATGATGAAGAATAATAAACAAATAAGGAAGTCTCAGAAGAACAACTATCTCTGACCATTTTTGTTGATTTGGGTTTATCGTGTGGTCCCTGGGGGTTTTGACCGGAAAAATTGTTATTGAGCTGATTTTTGCACCAGGATGGATAAGCAGAATGCCTTAATACAACAACATATCCAAAATCCCCATAATCCCATTAGTTCCGTTTGGCTGGGTGGGTCCCGTGTGCATGAGATGTGCCCTAAGTGACTCTTCACCGCCATGTACTAGACCATCCGAAATAACCAAAAACGTGAGGAGACTTTCTACCCCGGCCTTTTTTCGCTAGAGTCGTTTCAAACATGGTCCGCCAAAATGCATTTAAACAGCATAAATGGCGGTTTCATAAGCATTAGTATTTTGGGATGTGAAATGAACCAGTTTTGTAGGATTTTTTTATTTGGTTTATGTTAAATGTATAGAGCGGTCAGATTTACCAACTTAATTATTCCTTATTGAGGGAGCTTTTCAAAATGGCCAGCCCCAAATTCCATTTAACACCTTATAATGATGTTTTAATAGGCATTAAAATGTAGTAAAATGGTCAGTTGCTTCTGTTCCTATCATTTGTTGAGGTCATATGTATAGAGTGGTCACATTCACCATTTACATTGTATTCATATGCAAGCCTTTCCAAATGGCTGCCAAATGCAATTTAATGTAACACCTCTAATGATGTTTATAGCCAAAATGGGGGTGAAATGCCCCATTTTTTTATGTGGTTTTGCTATATATTGTGGATGTGAAATGCAATGAGCGGTCACATTCACCACTATAATGTATTCTAATGGAGGAAGCTTTACAAAGTGGTGCCAATGCGATTTAACACATTATAAGATGTTTTTAATAGCCAACAAAAAAGGGTTGAATGATGATGACGGCCTCAGGTTTTAGTGTTTCACTATGTGTTGATCTTTGTCTCCAGCAATTTGTGGAGTTATTACAGTATTAAACTAATTGCGGTTTCGAAAAGCACCCTCTATCACTTTTTGGCAAATAAAACCGTGTTACGCGTGTAGCCACTTTCCAGAGGTCTTTTAAAACAACCAATTTCCTTATACAACAGTGCAAAAAATGGACTTCGATGAAAAAAGGGGCGCGCACGGACTTTGTTACACATTTTGAAAAAAAGTCACTGATAGTGGCCGAAAGTGTTAAATGGCATTGCGCGGCATTTTTTAAAGCGCCCTCAATTAGGATACTGTAAATGGTGAATTTGACCGCCCAGCTCTATACAAAACTGGGCCATTGCACCACCATTTTTTGGCTAGGTCAAAATTCATTTGAGGGGTTAAATTATATTGGCGGCCAATTTGAAAAGCGCCTCCATCAGGAATAATCTTAGTAGGGAATGTGACCGCTCTATAAATTTTTTGCCATCAAACAAATATAGGAAAATCACTGAAAAAATGGACCATTTACCCCATTTTATGGCCAATTTAAAAACATCATTATATAAGATGTTAAATAGCATCGGCTGCATTTGAAAGCGCCCTCCATTAGGAATAATCTAAGTGGTGAATGTGAGCGCTCTATACATTTGACATCACAATATGCAAAACACTGAAAACCATGGCCATTCTCACCCCATTTTTTGGCTAGTAGAACAGTAGTGGAAGTTTTAAGAGAAACCTTTGCTAACTTGGCATTTGGCTGCCATTTTTGAAAAGCGCCTCCATTAGAAATACATTTAAGTAGTGAATTTAAACCGCTCAATACTTTGACTTTCACAAATATCAGGACAACACTACAAAAATGGACCATTTCACCTCAACCCCATAAGTCCTATGAAAAACTGGTCCATTATATGGTGTTAAAAATGGCATTTTGGCAGCCATTTTTGAAAACGCCCTCTAGCGAAAAAAGTGCCGAGTAGTAAAAGTCTACCCTCACTTTGTTTGTTACGTCTGATGGTCTAGTCCATGGCTGTGAAGATTAACTTAGGGCAACATCTCAATGCACACGGGGACCCACCAAGCCAACGGACCTACCTTGGGGAACTTTTTTTTTATCCAAGATGTCCGCCAAATTAGCTATATTTCAGCTTTTAAAGTAGATTTATGATTTTAAGTGTTTTGGAATATGTTGTGGGGGTGAAAGAATCCATTATGTACAAATCTAAATCACTGAAGACTTCCTTCACGCCAAAATCCCAAAAAATCCGCTTATATATAATTACTATATCTCATGTTTTTTGTAAATATGTTTTGAGGTTTCCAATAATTCAGTTTTTGTTTTAAATCAAATCATTGATGTTTTCCTTAACTAACTCAACACTCCAAAATGGCTGCCAACTTGTTTGTCAATAATATAATTATCTTTTCACTGACATAATACTTTCCTTTGCAGTCTCCTGCAAGGAGGCTCGGTCCAACTGTCGCATATATAGGAGGGTTGTTAAAAGCAATAATCTCGAAAAGGGATGGTTTCAGTTACCAAATAGTAGTATTTTAGTTCATCTTTCTCAATGCTCAAATTTGTCAATAAATAATTATTTTATTTTTTGAACTTAAAAAATCAGAATGCAATTTCCCAACTGCAAATGAGAAACATACGTACGGGCGGGGCGCTCAACATAATCCTGATAATCGACAGATGGTTTTAAAAGTTAGTATAATGCAGTTTTTCGTATATTGTTCACATAACGCATGATTAATTCTAGGCTACACGTACGTCCTTGCCAGAAATGGGCCTTAGAAACAGTATAGTGCCATATATATTTCATTTTTACAACAAGTACCGAAATGGAAAACTTAGTGGAAAAGAAATATATAAAGATGAACCCCAGAAATTGGGAGAATAACATTTGGGTGTGAAAACACTTCAAG
>JAMKCH010058466.1:0-15725 GCA_023653785.1 Ophioderma brevispina | reverse complement strand
TCAACTACACCTGAAATATTTTGCTTTCCCCCATCAAACTTACAGATTTTGATAACTAAACAACAACCTTACATTAAAAAAAAAATGCGCCATATGTTTTTTCTTGGCTAAATGACGTTTGTATGGAATGAAATCCTAAACCTTTTTTGGGGTAACTATGCTATTTAAGGTTCACCAAGACATTCCACCATATCAGATACCCCAAAAAAATTGAAACCCTGCTTTGTACTTGAGGCAATCTTTAACTTCAAACATATCCTTACATTAAAGGCTAAGCTTAAAGAGGGACTCCACAGAGAAAAATTAAGGCGGTTCATAGTAGATTAATCTGTGTACATATAAACATATGGGACCAAATAGATCGAATATACCAGTGACGTCGCATCGTATTTTGCCTGGTTTTTCGAGTGCCATTTTCTTTAACGTTGTAGGCGGTATTAGTAGAATTACTTCTACAACGTACCTACAATCGACTCGACAAAAAATGGTTTTAATCTTCTTCACGAACCCGATAATCCTCTGATGCTCGACTTTCTGGTTTGGGTAAATACACCCATATCTACGTGAGCCGTCTTATGGTTTTCCTCTAAGGATTACCTCTTAAAAGATTTCTTTGTATCCAAGTTATGAAATTTCCAATTAGTATTTGTTCCCAATACACACTCATGTTAATCATTTGTAATTTAGCTAGATTTACCTTTGTTTTCAAATTCAATCAATTTTAAGGTTTTTCTGTAGTCCAAATACCTCATTAAGAAGTCTATTGAGTGTCTAACATTATATGAAATTTACTGTTATTCACCGATATATCGCTACTGGGGCAATTGTCTCCTCGGTGTACCTTTAATGTAAGCTTATAAAAAGAGTCAAATGCAGTCTCAACAGCTTCAGGACTATCCTCTGCTGTCCTTTTTAAGAAAAAATAGATCGCATATGTCAAGTGACGTCGATCTTATTTTGCTTGGTCTCAAAGCTGACGACTCGCAACTCAAAAACACAAACTAGTGAGTAAATAGATAGATATGGGCAGCTAGGTGTGACAGCAAATATCGTCCCGCCGGGAAGCCACATTTTTCCGGGGAGTGAAAAATCATAAAAGTCCGGGATAGGTGATTGGTGCACAGCCATGAGAATGTTTTTCTTCCTCAAGCATTCTTGCAGATATGAATTTACTGTTTAGGTGGCCAATATCCTATTTTCCCACAGCAAAGCAAACAAACGTTCTTTTGGCAGATGTTTTCAATGTTAATTTGATGGTTTTGTGTGATGGTTTTGATGTTGTCTGTGTTTCCAATAACCCTTTAAACTCTGCTAGATTCTGCATAGGCTAAAACAACATATCACTATCTTTTTTGAATAGAATCTCAAACAATTATGACATAGGGTCACTTTAGCAAACCTGGTTTAGAGTTTTTTTTTTCTCAGATAATGCGTTTCTGACCTATTCGAACCAGTTTGAAAATTCATCAAATAAGTACAAACATGCAATCCTGGCTAGCTCCTTGCTGTAAATGGTTGAAATGGGCTGCCTGCCTATCCTGTATATCACAACAATCAATGAACATCTCCGACTCTGAAGCGACGATATTGCACCACCATGTCCAGTAGGTTATAGACCACTAAATCACTTAGAGTGCTATACCAGTAGTCTATGGGAAAAAATTGCAACTTTGAGCATGTTTCTTTCACATTTAAGCACTAATAGCCACCTTTTTGAAGAGTCGGCCTCTAATTTTTTCAAAAATGGTTGAATTTGTACACTGTTGCATTGGTACCCTGGCTAGTAACTATACATGTGAATGGTTAAGCTCGAAAATTCTATGTGTTCACAAACGAAGGAATTTTGTAATTAGAATAATTAATATCGGACTCTCGATAATATTCAAACGGACTTATGGAAATGGCCGTCCAATGTGAAATAGTCGGGAAAAAGCGCCATGTACTTGTCTACGGACGCTAAATAATCCATTAGTTGTTTGATTTGTTCAGCAAGTCAAGTTAGAGGTCATTTGTCTTGAGGTGGCACTATTCATCACGGACGGCCATAAACGTAACATTTCCAGCTCTGCCGGTAGTCCAATTGGGACCCAATATAATTACAAATCGCGTATTTTATGATACATACGCACTTTAATCAGTCGGTCGCATGTATAGTTTCCTAGACAATTACCACATAACTGGT
Organism: Ophioderma brevispina; assembly: GCA_023653785.1. Lineage (NCBI taxonomy): Eukaryota > Metazoa > Echinodermata > Ophiuroidea > Amphilepidida > Ophiodermatidae > Ophioderma > Ophioderma brevispina. Next base: position 13,543 of record JAMKCH010058466.1, on the reverse strand, counting down.
GCAAAAATATCAAATTTGTGAAAATTGGGGGCGCTCTTCCAAAATGTGCTAGTATTGGCTTTAAAAACTCTCACAGAGGAACTATAACAATAAATCACACCAAAGTCCAACCTAAACTCACCAAATAACAACATGTTCATTCAACGTATTCGGACCAGAAAAGTGTTGAGTTATGAATCACCAAACTCGTAGCATGCCAGCCGCCGCACAAAATAAATGCCTATGGCCGTGCGGCTAGTTGGCAAATTGATGTGAAATCGATGAGCGCGGGAGTAAAGTTCCTCAAATTTTACTGTCCATGCCACTTGAAAAACTTACCATGTCAATCATGAAATCTCATCACTTTCTATATATCTAATGCATTTAAAGCATTTTTTTTTTTTTTAATTTTTAATATTTCCACTTTTTTTGCAGAAAGTAGTCCACCCAAGATTTTGTAATCCTCATGCAGCCAGGGGTAGGGTTTATAGCCCCATTTACAGTGTGACAGCAATACATAAACATAAATTTATTCTGATAAATGTGTGTCCAAAATGCGCTCCCGCATTATCGCTGCTTATTCCTTAAAGGACATAATGGCATGAACAAAATATTGACATAATGAAGACGACCCTTACTGAAATCACTTCCACTTCCCGAGTTTGAAACAATGGTGATGTTTACATACTTTAAAAACAGTAAAAACAGAAGAGTTCCGGGGGGTTGGCATGTTGTGGCAATTTTCTGGAAGGATCTTACTACTGCCAGCATTTACCAAACGTGAAAAGCATGTTGTTCATCAGCTCACAACCATTGCTATTGTATATGCTAATCCCGGCTACCATCTTTCACTTGGCAGTTAATATCTTACTGCAATCCTAAGTACAATGCTGAGTCCTGTCCTGATGCTTTTGACTTGTGGTCGCAAAACATGTAGATCACTGTAATTCTGTCCCTGGATGTGAACCCACCCCCCCCCCCAACCCGGAACTCTTCCTGTTTTTTCTGTTTTTACAGAATGTACATCCACTTTTTTCAACTCATTGAAGTTGATTTCGTAGGGTCCCTTTTCATTAGTATTTTTTTCACGCCATTATAGACCGTCAGCCCAGAAGGTTTGGTTAGACGAACGAAGTACCAATATCTGAATACGGGAACATTCCAGAGAAAATTAACTTTTGAATATGTTAGTCTGCCGGGACCCGTGTTGCGTGTAGCCCCGTGAGAGGGGAAAAGTTTTCTAGATGGGGGTCAAATATTTGAACTGCTCTAAATCTAATGAAATTTAGCTCAAATATTCTTGAGGTTCCAGGATTAAAAAGTCAATTGGGTCACATGTGTTGTGCTTCCTTTCCATATATTTGAGAGGAATAGGCTAAAGTCATTTGTTTATTCAAGAAAGGTCCACAATTGTAATACCAAGATTGCTTTGTAAAAATATTAAAAACATTTATGATACTGATTTCAAAATATGCTTTTTATTTTGCTAGGGTTGTGTTCCCTTTCATAGGAAGGGTGTAATGTCCCCGTCCCCATAGAGTCCACAGGGAATTGTGTGTCCCCTTCCCTTATAACAACAAGGAGATGCCAAAAGTGTCAAAACATTCATTTTGGATTCAAGTCTCATTTTATCATTCATAAAAAATATTTTACAAACAAATCCTGGGTTTGCAACGGGTTACCTTTCTATATAAACAAATTACCTTTAGCCTATTTCCCAAATATCTTGAAGGAAAGCACCACCACGCGCGTGTGACCCATTTGACTTTTTACATCCTGCTATACTAGGAATAATTTTGAGCATCATATTATATTAGATTTAAGCAGTTCAAATATTTGACTCCCATAGTACCTTTACCCCTCTCCTGGGGCTGCACGCAACAACGGGTCCCGGCAGACTTTCAATATTTGCAAAAGTTATATTTTTCTCGAATTTTCCCGTGTTCAGATATTGGTATCCTCGTTCGTCTACCAAAACTCGTCTGGCTGACCGTGCTATTATGTCCCTTTAAAACTTGCTTATCATGACTTTTAACTTAAATTTGCAATAACTGCGAATTTACTTCTTGAAGGAAATAAGACAACTCATACACGCACACTGAGATTTTTGATGCGTTTGGACAACATGAAATCCGCATTTGAATTGTCACTTTCTCAACACAAAGTGACACACGCGGGTTAATTCAGGGTAAATATATAATATTAAATGAAGCGTTACAAAATGAACTTTATACCCAACAGAAATCGAATCAGTCCTACTCGACTCTTTAAGCACTTTGAAGCACCTCACCAGTATGCGGAGTGCAATTCTCGCGCTACATTGCGTATTCACCTAATTGCCCCGCGCAGGAGCGCGGGCTCTAGATGTTGAATAACTTGACAAGGCATGGAGTTTTTTGCTGTATTGAAGCATGTAGAGCCTTGGTCATAACAATTTTTCAATGACAATTGAAATGATGAACAGTGCTAAAATTACTTAATGGTTGTGATGAACAGACATAAATTTATGCAAACACGATATAGTTTTTTTGTGAAGTAAAATGAGATACAGTGTGAGATTATCATTGTATTTTCAGTGTTTATACAAATTTATAATGGGATCTGTACAATGTTTCTATTTCCATGTGTTTAAGTGGTTCAAATATCAGGTAGCCCAGTTTGGGCGAACTGCCCAAAGTGCCCTTTAATACTCAGTACTATATCAATTGCATATTTAGAAATTATTGACAATTTCTGAGCTGACATCAGTATGGGTTCGACTAATTGGAGGTACTCCAGTGATCATTAACTTGAAAACAATAATAAGTGATCTTGAATCACACTTATGAATACCACTATTAGACCATATCAGTTTTCAGTCAAAGTCACTTACACAAGCAATTTTTGCTGGACAATGTTATTTATCTCTCATCACTTTCTTTGCTAGTTTGGGATGTTTTTAATAATTCTGCTATTGCGCGGGGCATACATGGTGCGCGTACCAAAAGGTTTTCGTGTTATATTTTTATTGGCCTACTCATACCGTGGGGTGTAGGGATGTTATTTTGGGGGCTCACCTAGGGCTCATCATCAAAACGAATAACTTTAAATGTACATTAACGACCATCTCTGGCAGTTTTCGGAACCCATCATAGAAAATAAATATAAGTTTTCGTATTATTAACATACTATGGCTTTTTCAAGTTTTATTAAATCCATATACATATAGTGGTACAAAGCATTCCCGAAATGGTGTTCCTGGTTGACACATTACTTTCAATTTGTGTATGATTTGGACGTTGTGTTCCTTTTGGTTGGCCTGAAAACCAGGCAATTCGATTATTGTTACGATGATGGTTTTTGACAAATCGAATCATAATGGAGTTCACCCCGGGGAGTTTGGGTGGGCAAATATCTTACCAATCGCACAGTGGTGTTGTTTTGATCTTTTTCGTTTCCCCTACTAAAATATTAAAACATGTCATTTCTTTATAAAAAAAAGGTGTTTACTGTTGTACTTATTACAAATATTGTGCCGGGTATGAAAAGAATCGTGAAAAAAAAAAGATTTGCATACATAATATCCCTGGTCGTATCTAACTAAAAGGCAATAATTTAGCAAAATCAATCAAAACTTGAGGCAAAAATAGCCCAGAATAGACATTGCGCGGCAAAGAGGGGTGACAACATTGCTTATTGATTGTGACCTTATAATATTATTAGAGTGATTCTTGATTACTGAGAACATGAATAGGTTTACCCAGTATTGAATACCGTGTTTAGTGCGTGGTTGATACTGGATGCCACCTATTCAGGAATAATAATCACTCTACTGATCTGGTGATTTCACAACTATTCCCCAATGCTTTCTGACCCTGTTTTGAAATGGAACTGTCCCCGGGAACTGTTTGGGTATATTAAGTTATTTCGCTTAATTGTTTACTACTTTGTTAGAGCAACATAAGCCAATTATTTAAACCAATGATCTTTTATTTGTTCCTTTAAGACACTAAGTCATTTTTACATCCGACTTCTTAAAAAATGAAATACATAGACAATGCGATTAAGAGAAAACCGTAATGAACTTGTTTAGCTATTGATTAACCTTTCCCTATTATTATTACTTGATGCATGATAGTTAAACCACTATCAAATTACTGAATTTTCTTCTTCTTTTCACTGGACCTGAAATAATATAAACGTTCCCATTATACGTAACCATGCCGTCCATAAAGATCAATGCAAGTATGGAAATACTGGCAAGGGGTGGAACCATTTATATTTGCATTTTACTGGCTTGAAAACATTTACAGCACTAATAGCAGGGGACTGTAGTGACAGTGTGCGCCTTCCGATAGAATTCTGAATGTTGCATTGATAATAATCCCCTAAAATGGATGGAAGCACTTGCCAGTCCCCCTTACTCTACCCCAGTTTTGGTTTCAAGGTTATACGGGTAAATTTTTAAATGTTTCAGATTGTGTTGATAATCACACCCATATGTTTGTCATGGTTAAAAGGTATAGTTTTTACACTACCTATGGCTTATAGTTACTGAGTTAAAACTGTAAAAAATAGTGAAAAGGTCAATTAAGGTGTATACCTTGGTCAAAAGTTCTAAAACGTTGCTTTGATTCAGGTAATAATGTGGTGTAAATTGTTTCCCTAGCTTAAATGTTTGAAATAAGGAATAGTTTGCCTTGTCTGTTATGCTTAGTTTTCACGTTATCCAACAATATAGGTCACATGTCAATGGAATCTGATAGCTGCCAATAGCTGTTGACTTTATTCGACATTTTGGTTAATAAGCAAACACTTAAAGATAGTCAAAACTGTTCCTATATTTCCTTCTATGAGCTGAACCAACAATTTGAACAACGTTTTACAACAATTGGAGCAACTTTTAATTTTTGACCCCTGTACAACCAAAATTGACTTTTTCGCCATTTTTACAGTTTTTACCCCAATTCCAAAACTATAAGCCATACTACGTGAATCAAACAAAATGAGCAAAGTTTAAAAATGATCTTGACCTTAATGCAATCACTATATCATAGATTTGTTGTTGTTTCTATAAAACACATCTAATAAATGAAAGAAATCGACTGAAAAATAAGCTAGATATGGCGGATTTTGTAAGCACACCCCTTTTTACTCATTCCTATGAGATTTACACACATTGAACTTGTGTTTGTGAGAATGTACAATATCATGATGCCTTTGTCAACGTAATAAATGTTACATTTTCTCGAATATTTCAACTAAGGATTAATCAATACATCTATTTATACCAATGTGCCAAGTGATATGACAAATCCAAACAGCAATTCGCCTGTTGCAGAGCAAGAAAACAAGATCTTCATATTGTTTAGGGTATTGCTAAGAGTTTAGTCCCTTATTGGCATAGCTTGTATCTATACATGGATTACAGTAGTAGTGTTGAAAACCCTTTTCATTTACACATCGGGATACATTGGGTGAGATTTTGTGTGAACATTTAATTCCTATCAGGATCAAGATAGCAAGGGTCATCATTACTTTCATAATGCTATACCCCGTATATCGTACATTATCGCAATATATTGCTTAACTGTATAAATCCCATTGGAATAGATGAAGAAAGAGGTGTGCTTACAAAATTTGTCATATCTGGCTTATTTTTCAGTCGATTTCTTTCATTTTAGCAACACTTGGAAGTATATTAGATTTGCTTTATTAAAACAACAACAAATCTCTGATTTAGTGATTTGATCAAGGTCAAGGTCATCTGCAATCCTTGCACACGTAGTGTGCAGTATAAACTACACCTTTTTTGAATCCCTGTAACAAGCCAAACATCATAATGTGCTTTTCAACACAATCGGAACATTTTTTACCCCTGTTTAATCTTGAAATCCAAGCTGGGGCCATGAAAGGGGCTGTGGTAAGTGCTTCCATCAATTTTGTTGATTGTCAATGCAAAAAAGTTGTTGTGTACCAAAATTCACAGTTTTATTCAGATTTGAACACTCACATGAGATCTGTGAACTACAGTCTCCCACTGTAAACTTTCTGGATATATGAACTAATTATTTCCAATCATTTAGAGCCATAAGCCGAATGAAAACCTGATATTCTTAATTAACGTTAAAAAAGTATCTATGGAAATTGTCAGTTTTGCTCCCATGGTAACTTTATGACGGCATTCTGACGTAATACTAGGCATGTTGTACTTGTATCAATGGAAAAAGGATGACTAGAGCTATCTATTGGTACCAAAAACAAGTATCTGTTGCGTTCTGACATCACACTAGGCATGTTGGTACTTCCCTCCTGAAGGGACCACCCCATCACTTTGAGATTACTCTGTACTCTACCTATAACCTGGTGGGTGTTCGTTTTTGCATGAAAAGGAGCGTAAAATGTCAATTGACAATCAATAACATTAAACATCTATCACCAGAAAATGCGTGGGGTTTTGGTAGGGTACAAAAAAGGAATCTGTTTGCATTTAATCTGTTTGCATTAAAAAAGAACGCGTCTCATTATTTTTCTTCATTAGGTGCCCCCCCCCCCCCCCCCCCCCCCGCCCCCCCCCCCCCCACCCCCGTGAACTTTTCTCCGGTGTGGAAGAAGGCTAAAAGCTTTTGCAAAAAGATTCAAAGTATATAATTGTTTTCACATCCTTTTCGTATCATTTTAGTGAAATAGAGTCAAATAAAGTCAAATAAAGTAAACATATCAAGTTTTAACAATATGACGTCACAGTGACGTCATAACGTTTATTTTCAACGATGTTTGTAAGCAAATCTCCAAAATCAAGGGTTTTTCGACCGTTTTCGGTATTATTTTGACAAGTTGCACATTTTAAGACTAGGGACAAGAAAATGGACTGACACGAGGGACATCAGATGCACCCTGATGCTGGTTGTAACTAATATACGGGAGGTGACGCGTATGTGAGGCCGTTAACACCCCGATTTTCAGCACCGCTGCCATCCCAAAGACCCCATATGATTGAAAATGTCACCAAAGACACCATATTTTGGGAAGTTTTACCACTGTCACCTGAAGAACCCATTTTGGGGGACAAAATGTTTGAATTTTTGCCCATATTTTTCTAAAAAGACCAACATTTTTGTTACCTCATACAAAAAGGGTTTTAGTAAGTCAAACACTTCTTGTCTTTTTGGTCACGTGGTGACATACCAAAAGTCAATTAAAATTCTTTGTTAATTACGTGGCACACATCTTATAAAATTTAGTTATTTTCAAAATAATTTTGGAAGATTGAAGTCCACGCAATACTGTAGGCAGTATTCAAACAAAAAATGATAAGCTATTGTTCAATAGAAAACTAAAAAAGAAAAAAGGTTTAATAATTTCACATTTATCCCAAATTTAAACACGTTCATTGATGCCAATGAGGGGGTTGAGTTGAACTATTGTTTAAAAATATATGCAGGAAAGCTGAAGGAGGTACGTGAAAATGTAAGAAATTTGCAATACCCATTACTTCATTTTTTACCAAAAAGGTTTATTTTTTTGAAGAATGGCCCAGTTTCTACTTTGTGGTGTCACACTCGCATAAATGGTAGCTCTTCCGTCGGGGGTCTGACCTCATTATCGGATGGCGGATCAGTCAGATCTAAATCAGAGTATATACTGGACAGAGAGTTCTTCTTTCTTGGTATAGGTCGCCTGAAGTTCTTGGTCAGATGAAGCGTGCTTGTGGCGAATATGTAAGAATTATTTTTTTTTTTGTTTTTTGAAATAAACCACAACTGCAATGGCAACGGCAACTAAAACAATAATACCGATTCGATATAGCTATGATTGTTGTCAAATGTGAAATGCCTCGCTTTTAGACGATGATATCACCTCGTTATGTTTGTTGGTGCGGAGAGTTCCCCCCCTATACATGGGGTGTTCTCAGCTAAAATGTGAATCAGGTTTGGAAGGGCCGCTCGGTTAGAATTGGTGCCGCAACTTGCTGTTTGTCAGATGAAGTGATTGTCGCTGTAGATCCATTAACAATAATATAAGCTGAATCTTCCCAACGCAATGAATTTAACCCGTTGACACCAGACCCGTGATTGATCCGCTGTCTCGGTTGAACAATTGAGATCAGAACCACCTGTTCATCCACTCCACTTCAAAAATCCTGTTGATAGGGATGCGCCCAGAATGCAAGGTTCTTTTACCCAATAGGGTCATTTCCTGCAATAGTGCATGTAAATGTTATATCCTCTCAAGGTGATACCGTCTGCTGTTTCGGCGTACAAAAACCAGAGGATGCGTAATAATGTGTATTGGTCCAGCTTCAAACTACGAGCATTCTTCGTTGGAAATAATGTGTTATTGAATGATATTGTGCACTAAGAAGGTTCCAGGTCCAATAAAGGGCGTTATTTCAATTAAACTTGTAACGATTTCCATTTATTGATGTCTCTGAACCGTTTCAAGGCCTGCTTGACCTTTGACATAGCGCATTCCAAAGTAATTTGATTCAACTGTCTTCCAGATGTACACCCAAGGAACCTTGTTTCCAGGAAACAACAGTACTTCTCCTGGTGAACAACTGGTGTGGTCCAACAGGAAGATTTAGGACTCCAAATTTTTCGAAAAACTGGAGATGACATAGGAATTTGAAATTGCGCTTGAGAGGAGTGGAAATTCATACTCGCCGTATCATCACGTATAATATCAGATATTCCTAGATGTACCAGATAGTAGATTCATTGCCCTTATCTATTAAATCAATTGTTCTGATTATAGATGATACCAGATAGTAGATTCATTGCCCTTATCTATTAAATCACTTGTTCTGAGTATTATACCTGGAATCTTTGATACGTGTAAATGCATTAATAATACCCCTTTGAGTCACCTCAACGCCATTTAGCAGTACAGTGACTGCATTGGTAGTCTCAATTGCAAGCATGCACGACAAAGTAATGATGTGTCACTTCGTATACAAAAACGTGTTGGAAACTGACAGGTAATTGCTGACCCCTCAGTTGACTCAGTCAGCAAAAATAAGATGCTTCAACATCAGCAACGTGTATTTGCCATGTTATTTGGAATGCATTGGATTCGCATGGCTGTATTTGTTTTCAAAAGTAGGAGTCCTGACCTGCAAACGTTCTTTACTTCCGGGTCAAATATCACTTGAAGTAATGCCCTAATATACGAACGCTATGGAAATCGCTATGTGTGGTTCACTGCCCGCCTAACAAGCTAAACGAACAAATCCATTATGACAATAGAGCGATACACTTTAGCTGTTTTGTTGTTCAAGTGTGTTCTGGTTTAATTAACATGACAGTTGACAAATCTCTGTCTGTAAAAAATCATCAACTATTACTGTTCGTTCATTCTGATCGGTATTTGTGGATATGAACTAATTCGCTGATGAGATACAGGTTGTTCAAAGAGATGAAAATATTTTTGAAAAATAATTACAACACACTTGATGAAAACCCCGATTAATGTATAGACAATGTCTGAAATATTAATAGTCGTTTATAACCCCACTTTCATTTTTGTTGTTGTTATAAGTGTCTTGTATTTGTTGTGTTCGTTGTATTTTGGTTCACCCTTCCAAATCGTCATTTACACAAAAAAGTAATCAAATAAATACAGCAGCTTAAGCGCAGCCCCCCACCCCCGCACACAACTTGAAAGTGCTAAAATAGATTTCGTCAAGGTACTGTTGGTTGATTCGCGTTAAATTTTATTTTTATGCTGGGAAACTTCGCAAAAATTCGACATTGACCCGGCAAGGGTTATTTCGAGCAAAGACATGGCATTAGTGCTTCACCAACTTTAAAGTAAACTTCAAGGTGTATCATTATGGATATCCAGCTGTTCGTGTTTCTCATACAATTCTTGTACACACGCATCCTCACCATCATTTTAGAGAGAGGCGAGGTGGACACGAGGCTTCGAAACTGCAATGAATGGATATTACCAAATGTTGCAAAAATATCAACAAATAGGATATACTTCCAAACATAAAATTTTATTGAAGAGAGTCATCAGGTCGTAGGAAATAAATTAGAGGACTTTCTTTGAATCAGAAAAATGGTTAAAACTGACTAATCTGACAGTTTCATCCGTCTTGGGCGAATGACAACCTATCTCCGGTGGAGCGGTGGAACCAAAGTAAATCGGCTGTTGCAGAACATGCCATCAATTGGGCACCAATAACAAAATAGGTTTACATATCATTCTCTCTCATCAACCCCCCCCCGAGGCCAAGGGTTACAAATGTAGAGCCAACGGAAACAACTAAACACGCAGATAATATATGTCAAATTTAAAATCGGTAATCCGTAGCTGCCGCCAACATCTTTGCCTATGAACATTCTATTAGGCCCCAGTTTCGTGTGTGCTTATTCGGCTGCACTCTTCCCGATATAGCACTCATTAACTTCGCAATCTCAACTGTTAATGGTTTTAATACCCTGATATTATACACCTTATTGTGACAATCACTTCCTGGTAAACCCCCGGTCTGTCTCTGTTTTGTTTTGTCCTGTCTTGTTTTTTGTTTTTTTCCGCCTTTGATGGCCACAATAAGGCCCACTTTCTACTGGTGGGTCAATCGTAGTTCAGTTGATCTAAAGGGCCTCTCCACCCCATCTCCCATACTCATTATTATTTTTCAACAGTTATTATATCTTTCTATATCGTTTTGTTGTAAATGACCAATCTTAACATGTATTACAACTCACGTATAATTAATATAATATTTAGATTTAAATTTGGATGTTATTGTATTCATTATAGTAATACTGCATATACACTGTATATTCCTCCCATTGTTTAAACACTATATCGATAACGTTAGTGTAATTGTCATTAATGTAGAATCATGGAAGATGATGTGTGAATAAAAATAATGTCTAACGTCTAACTTGTCAAGATACGGGACCAGAGAATATGAACATCTAGTCAAAGAAGTCAAATTATGATCATCTCCTGACGTCAATATTCATCCGGCTCCACCGGAAATAGGATTTTAATTAAGATGGGTGCTCACTCTGACCAGTCTGTCGCCCATGACGACGTTAACTGTCAGGTTGTCAGTTTTTTACTAGTTGGGTTTGATTACAAGAAAATTTCTCCAACACATTTATGTATTTTCTTTTGTTTCCTGAAGCGAGGAACTTCCCCGGGGATATACGATCAAAGTGATTGCCAATGATGCCCTCATTTTGACTGGTGGACAACCTATCTTCAGGACTGCTCCGAGAAAGGAATCTATTACTAAGAGATTCCTTGGATTTATTTGTGGAACTTTGACACTGCATGTTTGTCATTTTCGGAGTTACCGTAGCCCGAGTTGATTATCATTCGCCTGAAAAGATCAGGTACCGGGGTTCACCACGAGGAGGGTTGATAATCTTGAACCAAAAAGATTCCTGGGATGAGGATTGATACTCTTTTACAATGACTTTCGGAATTCTGAACCAGGGGAAGAAGCTTCCACTAAGGCTTCAGGCTGACAAACTCTTGGACACAGAAAACGCCGTGAGCGCGGTGGGAGGAGACGGTCCAAGGAATCGACTTCACCACGCTCAGCAGGAAGGCCTGGAAGCTTAACACTATAAACCGCCTCACCCGGCAGAATTTTCCAAACCATCGAAATGTCCGTGACTGCCAATCAATTGCTTGAGCACTCTCGCAAATGGGTCGGTTCAAGAACATTGATAATGGATCACACTCGCTTTGTCAAAAAGAGATCACCAACTTCGTCGAGCCCTGGCGTTGACGGTCACTTTCAACATCCTTCTCACTAGAATAGCTTACCTCTGCTATCAGCCCACTAAGAGTGGAAAGGCCCAGGGCCTGATAACATACCAGCAGAGTTCATGATGCAGTGCGGCCCACGATGTCGTGAATTGGCTCCAGGATTTCTACACATGTTGCCTCACCACCCAGTCCTTACCTAAGATCCTGGCGGAGAGCTACTATCAAAATCCCGCACTCCCCAAACCAAACAAGCCTGTCGACAACCCTAAGAATTACCGCCCAATATCACTACTTCTACTGAGTGCTCCTTCAAACTCCTTGAGAGGATGATCCTGGACCCGCTGGAGCCCGTCGTCGAAACCCCAGCTGCATGACGAACAAGCATGATTTCGCCGTCGCCGTGGCCGAGCACTGTCCACCCGATGTAAAACTCACAATGATATTGAGGAAGCTTTGAAAACGCCGTAAGGCAGGCGTCATCATTGGTGGACCTTAATCTGCATCATACGAACAACCGTTGGAACCGGAGGGCCTGACACTCAAGCTTCTCAGGCCAATCCGGATCGTCACCTGTACAATTCATATATAACATGCATTGCAAACCGTACTTTATTCTCAAGACCAGTGATGGGCAGGGTAGTCATCTGTGTCGTCTGAGGAAGTACCACAAGGATCTGTACTGGCTCTATGCTGCTGTCTAACTTGTATATCAGCGATTTACCTCAAACACAAAACATCCAGAAAAAATATGGCTACGCGACGATCTTGCACTCCTCCACACGGACAGCAACTGGGACAGAAGTAGAAAGCACACTTACTAACAGACATGGCCCTACTTGCAGGCATATCGAAGACCTGGAGACTGAAGCTGAGCAAGCAAGGACCGCCGCTACTGCCTTCCAACTCAACACCAAAGAGGCTCACGGCCAGCTTCAAATAAACCTCAACGGAGCGACTCGGCCATACAATCCTCGCCTCTCTCTATAAAAGGAAGGGTGAGGATGCTCGTGCTACAAGAATTTATGGGAGAAACCTGCTGGAGTGAAGCTTGACCGGCAGCTTTACTTACCGGCAGCACCTCGAGTCCGTATGCGCCAAGGGATCTTCGCGCAGACCCCCCCCCCCCCCAAAACAACGTTGAAAGTGTAAAATAGATTTCGTCAAGGTACTGTTGGTTGGATTTCGCGTTAAATATTATTTTTATGCTGGAACAACTTCGACAAAAATTCGACATTGGCACCCGGCCAGGTTATTTCGAGCAAAGACATATCTTAGTGTCTTCATCAACTTAAAGTAAACTTCAATGTGGATCCTTATGGATATCCAGCTTGTTCGTGTTTCCATATCTTGTACAAAAGCATCACTCACCCTTCAGTTTAGCGGAGAGGCGAGGTGGACACGAGATTCGAAAATGAAATGAATGGATATTTACCAAGTTGCACAAAATATCAAAACAATAGTGATATATTCAAACATAAATTTTTTTGAAGAGATTCTCAGTTGTAGAAATACATTAGGGATCTTTCTTTGAATTCAGAAAACAAAATGGTTTAAAACTGACTAACTTGAAGTTGTCGTCGTTGGGCGACTGAATCCTATATCCGGTGGAGCGGTGAACAAAGTAAATCGGCTGTTGCAGACCATGCCATCAATTGGGCTGAGGCCAAAGTTTTACAAATGTAGAGCAACGGAACAACACGCGAGATACGGGAGGAATCCTTTGGATCCGAAAACGGGGACAGAGAATATGAAACAGTTTAGTCAGAATAAGTCACAATATGATCCTCTCCTGACGTCATCCGGCTCCACCGAAATGGATGTCTAATAAGTGGTCCTCCAATCTGAA
>JAMKCH010058461.1:0-15496 GCA_023653785.1 Ophioderma brevispina | reverse complement strand
AAGACACACTCACCTACACAGTCCACACACACAGGCACCCTAGCATACACACACACACACACACACAAAACACACACACACACAGAGAAAGGTTATGTGGATCAGGGAATTCCAGACAGTTATTTTACAAATTGAGAAAGAAATGATTTTTAATGTGGTACGAGGATATTATTACTAGCTGACCAGAATAAATTAATGAGCAGTTCACTAAGTGTCAAATTCGATTGGGTGCATGGGCTTATAATGGAAAAAACAAAATGACATTCTGATGAAATATAAACCATTTTTCCAAAAATTACTCATGTGCAGAATGTTACCCATAGGTCCATTGCATAAAATTGTACTATGCTCATCTGACCAGAAAGGTGTTGAGCCTGGAAAATACCAACGAGACATTGGAATGTGTCCTTGCAAGGTGTGGGACCCTAATCAGTAAACAAACACACTTGCAAGCCACTGATTGACATAAAGACAAGTGATAGGGGAAGGCTTGCCAGGCTTACAGTGTTTGACTTTTGCTCTTTCCAGCTGTTTTCATAGCCATTACGAATGCACACATCCAAAAGGTGCTGTATGACACGTCACGAACCAAATTCAACCAATTTGGTTGTTTAGGACCCTAAAACTTGGCTTTACAACCTTATTGGTCACCAAACGATAAGCTGCATTACTTTCCCATGTAGTCCCAAACAACATGCAAACAATTTCGAGGACAATACGATATAAAGATAAAACACGCAGTTAACGAAACCATTGGCTTCAAAAAACCCCATAGTAAGACACACGAAGTACTTGTGGGCTAATCAAAGTTCAACCCAAATACATGTATTGTGTGAGAGATGGCCAAATGCTAGCTTTTGGTCCAAAATCAATAAACTGAAAAAATCCATGAATTCTGAGGCTCTGTCCTCAAAGTCGCCCCAAAACACATGCAAGTACACCCTCCGAGGGATAGGTACTTAGGAGCAAATCAAAACCATGGAACTTCTACTGATTGAAACATTTTGAAACTATTAATGCTCTCAAATGACCCCAGATGACCTCTGATCCAACATTAGGTTTTCCTATTAAAGCACCCCTAGGAACATACTTTGGCGCAAGGGGTCATTGATGAGTTCCAGTTGTCAAAACAAGCAAAGTATATGTAGTGTGGGGGACTTGGAGAATGGTGATCTTTTTACACCATAACAGTCAACCACCAGAGGGTGTTTTGAACCAACCTCATAATGCATATCAATTGTGCTACACTACTGTAGATGCAGAATGAGGACATTTCATGATTTGCTAAAACTTTCCGTAAGTAGCTAATATGCTTGTGTGTGGTCTAAAATGTAGAGTGAAAGTCAGGGTTTTTATGTGTTGAAGATAGTATTTTTGTGCGGATCACATGACCCCTTGAGTTGAAATGTCCCAAAAACTGGTGCATTGTGGGATCGACCTCAATACACCCTTGGTCAACGCCACAGGGAAAATGTAGCTACCGGACCAGATTCCCTCTGGCTGTCATATCATAACATATTTTATTTTGCTGAAATGTTCACAATATTTAGTTAAAACTTAAAGTATGGTTTTTGAATCATTTCTAACAGAAATGCCAGTGAGTGTTACCCAAAAAAATTGAAAAGGCATGTAAATTTTGGGTAAAAATTGGGGGGGGAACCCAAAACAGGTGAAAATAAATAAAACTGCAGAAATTTGGGAGTAAAAAAAATCTGAATTCAGATAAATATATAAGTTCTGGGCATCTTCGTTCTAATCAATATCACTAACCCTCTATTTCTTCCTGTCTGTATGGGTCTACCTTGAAACAAGATTGCGTCTTACCCTAATATTCAATACATTGTTAATTAATTTCTCTGTCGGGAGTCCAAACATGTTAACAACTTGGAATTTGTAGCGGCATACACCATACGTATGTGGAGGAACAATTGGACGACTTTGGCAGGAAATAAGTGAGATAAAGTTTGGATTGATATAATGGAATTATCTCTAAGGAACTGAATGCACTTGCACAAGTATGGCAGCTAGCTGATTCTGCTCAAGCGTGTAGATTTGGCGTTCAAAATGAATTTCATTACCCCCTATGGATGGCATGACTGAATTTAGTCAATATGCTGCCTATCTTTAGGGGACACTGAATTCATTCTAGGAATAGCATGCTATTCCATAACCCATATGGATGGCCTTCGTAAGGCACTATCATGATTTGCTAATAATGAAAAATCAAAAAAATCATCAAAAATCAGATTTTTGCATGCATGTAAACAAGTACGAGTATCCTTAACATTTCCTGTAAATGGGACAAGGAATAGAAGCCAAGTGTCTGTAATATTAGACAAAAATCTGACATTATTAGTCAATACTGTCCGTACGGACCACTTTACGACAACACGCATTGAATGGAGATCGAATCTGGGGAACACGTGCCATTTTCTTCCTTTTTATGTCCCCCAATTCCACAGGCTGGGAAAAGGTAACTTATTTGAGAATTCACTTTTAAGCTATTCCTGCAAATTTTCATTATTTTGACCCTTTCTGATAAATTGCGCTGATAGTGTCGTTAATTCCAGTTCTGTCTTCCATACTAATGTCTGCATGTATACCCCCTTTAAATTTAAGGGTTTCCAATTAATGTTTATGTGTCTTGTTCTACGGTTCCCCCAAAAACAAAAAAACATCTTCAAAGCAACAAATGCAAAATATATGTATTAAACAGTGGTCATAAATTTATATTTCGAGCGGGAAGAATATCCAGGCATTCCTCCTGGAATCAAAGTAATCACACACTTACAACTACAAGTGTAGATTTATTAATGGATACAGCCTATCTTGGCTAGTCTCCTTTAGTGATGGCCGATCCAGCCCCCGATCGGTACTGCCGATTTCCGATCATAAAATTGTTGAATCCGACCGATCAGATCCCGATTTCCGATTAATATTGGTAAAATTTGTAGAAATCGCGCCAAAATCGAATGTTGACAATTCACACAAAACAGATCAAACCCATTTACGCTCTCACAGTTGAAAACAATATTTATGTGACAGTCTATGGATATTTTATCATCAAAAAACAGTTGCTCGATCTTCACTTACCCGCAGCCAGTGGTCTATTGGTTTAACGTAAATAAAACAAACATGTTTTCTGTTATGTTGAGTTAGCGTGCTAAGTGTATCAAACAATTACCCCCACTGTGCAGCGATTATGTTATCAAGCATGGCACGTGGCCACTCGTGTGGCTGAGAGGTCCTACATGTACTCAGCGCCGTCGTGTTGCTCACTGAGGTTGTTTACAGTTTAAGTCGTGGGAATTTTGTGATAAGGTTTATGTTTGAATGTTACATTGTCGATTGAAGTTTCTGTTTTAATTTAAATAATGTTGAGAGTTAATATTATCAAATGAGCAATAAACATGAATTTAATGAGAAATAATGAGCCAGCATTTTACATAACTGATGTGAATTACGTAGGAGGAAACACATGTGGAGTTTTCTTTCCAGCCATACAATGGCTTGCAATGACAACTTGTACGCATGCTCATTTCCGCCTGTAGAGTGATGGAATTTTCCCTGTATCTGGAGTATCTTCACCCGCAGAAAACCTCCCGTTTCAGAAGTATTGCCGTTTAAATACGCAAAAGATACGAAGAAATTATCTTGACCAGTGTACAACAACAGGATTTTTGCGGTAAATGATGGCAGAGCACATTTATAATGATTATGTAGTAGTTCACATAGAACAATATAAAATTGTAAGCTTTAAAAATCTTGTATTTTAGTTAAACTTTGGGCTTTTTATTCAATTTATTGTCAGTTTGGGAGATCGGTGAGGTAGATCGGTAGCTGATGTGCTTTTCTCCCGCTCCCGATTCAAAGCCGACGATTCGACCAAAATCGGGCAGATTTCCGATCTGCCGATCCAGATGTCTGCCACCATGCAAACTGCCCCAGTCTAGTAGAATTTAACTTTTCTCCTCAGCTAATTTCAAGCAAGACCAGCAATCAAGTGCCTCTAACCCACATCTTATATACTCTTGCCTAGAAGCTGGCAGGATCTAGAATTCTAGCTAAGAAAACACTAAGCATCAGATCATTACTAAGACTTGGTACTGTCAAAGTATCCTGTACATTTATGTTCTGCAGTACTAGCCAAGGGGCCCTTCTCACAGAGAGACTTTTCTACACTTGTGGATTCTTCTAGCAAGTTTCTCCACCATTCCTGCAATATTCTGCTTTTCTGCAAACTTTTTCTGCAATTAACTCTATACCCCACCTTACAAAACATTATTATTCTCTTCTAGCATATTCGTCATGTTATACTCATACTGTAAATGGGAACGGAATGGCAATTTTTCACAACACCATATGATGTGTGGGATGGCCCTATCGCATTAATCCTCCGACCCACAACCACACACACGCCCCTTTTTGAACCATGGATGGCAAAGGATCACATGACTCCAGTCAATTATTGGTATCAAGGCCACGAAGTTCCAATCTTTGTCACATCGAAAACGACCCTGCAATACTTCCATTCAGATTACCACCCCATCAAGCAGAACAGTTATTCCAATCTTCCTCCTCTCTCTCATGATCACATCAATTGCAAACTGTAGCCATGTATCCTTAATTTAAACAGAAACTCCATTGTAAAATGTCTTTTCCTGATGATCGCAAGTAAAGATTTGTGTGTGCTATATTTTCCACAGCCTGACACATTCATTAACTGTAAGGCTCAATCACTACCCTTGAATGCTTAATACGACAACTTTTTGATTCACATCAAATCAATGGTTTTTAAGTGACCTTGTAGATAATGACCCTTATAAGTTGAATATGGCTTGGCTATGCCTATATAATAGGACCCTTATATGCAAAGTTTCTAGGTTTTTATATTATAGCATAAGCGTTTTAAAATAGCTATACAAGCCATGCTCGAGAAAACAAGGCCACATATTTTTACAATATTAAAATCTGGCAGACCAATTGACATTCGTAGACACTCTGGAAACAATTGCATGAAGAAAGAATGACCAGGAAGAAAATAAGTCTGTCATTTTTTTTTCATCCTCAATTTAAGCGTATGAAAGTCGATGTTTATGTTTCCCGAACCGCCCGCGTTAAGGTTTTCTGCCCGAGTTTGAGATGCTGAAATCCCTAAAAAGTTCATTACTTGTTATTTTAAGAAAAAATATCAAGGTATCTAATTGAGATCAATCTTGTGAAGTTGATTATGCAATTTTAGTAGATTTTAAATCAAAGAACAGTTGCAAAATCATTTTAAATGTAGGGTGGTGGTTGACACAATATTGTAACTTTAGAGCTTGTCGAAGGTTTGGTGTGAAAATGGCTGTTCTTCAAAATTACCAAATACATGATAATGAAAAATGAATAGTTTGCATCATATGATTTGCAAAAAATGTTACGGGAACAAACATTGACTTTCAGGCCTAATAGGAATGCACACCCCAAAAAGTGGGGGCCCCACTTAAGAGGAATGCACACCCCAAAAAGATATTGCTGCTTTATTAAAATGGCCTCATGCAAATACAGCAGGCAACTTGGGGAAGGGTCCATTTAAACACACAAATTGTGGCATGTAATCAAATTCCTTACAGACAGGATCCATCTGAAAGAATCACGATATTTAAAAATTGCAGGAAATACTTAAAAGTGTAGAATAAGGCTATCATAGACTTTTCACTTTTTTTTCAACCTGAAAAATTTCAGAAAAAGGCCGAAAAAAGGGCGTTGTCGGATTGTTATTTTTATTGCCAACAACATGTTAATTTGATCACGACATGACATATTGTAAACATACATTTCAAATGTATTGTTGTATGTAGTAAACTTCGTAGGGACAGAAATGAATAAAATATATGATTTTGTCCTTATTAGGCTGCTCCTTTTGTCACGTGCAGGGTATGTTAGAGTACTGTATTTGTTACAGACATGCAAAAATCTGTTTTTCAATGTTTTTTTTGCAATTTACTGATTTAACAATCACTGATGCTTTCAGAAGTTGGCATTTGGGATATCAAACACATGCTCTTTTGAAATTTAACTTCAAAGTTCTCCAGGTAGACAGGATGAATTATTTATACTCTTTCCATAGAATATACCGTTCTGATGCTATCCGCTAGGAAAGCAATGGACACCTTTAGAACCTAACACTATAGATGATATCTATCGCTCCTTACCAACCCAGATTGATAGACCAGTGGTTAGAGCGCCGTGATAGTAATACGAAGGTCTACGGTTCGAATCCAGCCAAGGGAACATGGTTTTGTTTTTTTCAACACTTGTGTGCGATGGCTATCTCCAGGGAAAGATTCTTCCACACCTGCTCTTGTCACACGTCACTGGCAAACAAATTTGATTAATACACGAAGCCAGGCCCCCTTGATGGAAAAAGAACACCCAAAGAAAAGAACCCGTAAGAAAATACTTATCAATGGTGTTGTACATGCAAAGTTTTGTGAAAACATCACTTTTTTGTGAGAAATCTCGCCATAACCCATCCTACTTTTGACATTTAAACGTAAGCTTAAAATCTTGTTTGAGTATGCGGTATTAAGAAGGGGTTTGGCCAGTTTTTTTGTAAATTGCTTCAGAAAGAGTACCCAACGGCTAGTAGGAGCCAAAATTCTGTGTAACTGGCAAACCAAGTAGTTACTTAGTCACCATGGCAAATTGGTCATGTGTGTGGCCATCATTTATGAAGTTTAAATTTGTTGCCTCAGTGTGAAAAAAGGGTGGATGCTTTGTGCTTAACTTGTTTATCCCCAAAAAGGCTTATACCACACATACAACACATGTGGCTGTGTACAACAGAACCCACATTGAAATGTTGTGGTATATTATAGTATGGGAGAGGAGAGTGCCAGAATGGAAGCTGTGGCCATTGTGGATGGAAAGTGCTTGCAAAATAATGACATGCCTCTAGAACTTTGACCCTAACAAGGCTCCAGACACACAAATTACCACACAATGTAATATATTGTGGTTAATTTTGGGTATAGACAATTACAGAATTTTGTGGTAGTTTGTGGGTAAGTGGTATGTGATCTTATCAATGATAAGATCACATACATTATCATGACATACCAAACATACCAAGTTGTGTGGTACTTGTGGGCCTATGGACCTGATGAGTTTGTTGTTGTTATTAGTTTTAGCCTACTCGCATTGTATTTTGTGGTAACCGGTATATAAATAGTTACCCAATTTGGGAATAGTTACGATTTATCATAAAACTAAGCAATTTACCCAATATTACCAAATATACCACATCAATTTTGTGGTTAGGTTGTGATATGGAAGTGCAAGTACGTACGCATGAATGAAAGTTGTGGCAAGTGTGCTCTTTGGTAATCTCACAATATACCGCGCCTTGTAGGTTAAGGACATACATTATTGAGGGAAGAAAAGCTTAAGTATTTAAAAATCTAAAATGAAAGATTTCACCAGTAGTGCATTGTGGTTCTATGAGCAAATGATTCTAGAACTGTGAGTTCGAGAGCCCACTGTGGTCACATGTTTGTGTCCCATAATCTCAATTGCCTCATCATCCAAGCGAAAGATGGGGAGCTGTTATGGGGGATTTAGGGGTTAAGTTGATATATCATTATTACTGTGCCTTCATAGGCCACTGTAATACAGAGTATGAAATCTCCATTCACACACAGAAAGAAATTACAACTTCCTAATTTCTTGCAGAGGAAAATGCATCTGTAGTTAGGATTATGTACCCGTTGATTAAAATCTCAACTTTTTAAAGCAAGGTATGGATCCAAAAGAGATATAATTAAGCAAATCTAATACCAGTGTGTACAAAAGTTTTTCCACATAGTCCGGAAAGGCGAATTCTAAGGACTTTTCTTTTTTCTACTCTCATGCCACCTTTTCCCCCAGGTTCCTGTGTGTAAACCAAGGATCTAGACCAACAAACTACACAACAATGGAATATTGTGTAGTTTGTGGTATGTGATTTATCATTGACATATAAAGTGGTGGTTACAAGTACATCCACTACATCCCGCACCCACCAGTGCATGTAAGCCTTATAACTCCAAGGTTCCCCCGGGCCAGCAAATTCTCTGGTGGCCATGTACATGTGGCCTTGGCGCAGTTTGTTTATACTACATTTTGTGGTATATGTGAGTTACTCTAATTTGGTAAGTTACGAACCAAGCAATATAACAAATAACACAATCAAATTTTGTTTTATTGTAGTTGGGGTCTAGGCAGTGAAGTATGAGAAAAACGTTGAAGTGTTATACTTGATGATCTGTGGTGAAGTCTCAAAATATTACAGCCTGCAGTGTTTAGGGTTACCATTTACATGATTTAACATTTATTCAGAAAAATAGCCTCTTTTGGAAGATTTTGTGAGATGTATGTAATTATCATTTTTAAAATCAAATCACCCTCCATGGCTAACAAGATATGGGGACCTGACCCGGTTTGGATTTTCCTACTGTACTGTATTGTACTGTACAGTGTACAGTAAGTACTGTATGATGCATGTGTCTATCATGTTACAGTTAGGACACTCCATACTCCATAGGCCACTGTAATACAGAGTATGAAATCTCCATTCACACACAGAAAGAAATTACAACTTCCTAATTTCTTGCAGAGGAAAATGCATCTGTAGTTAGGATTATGTACCCGTTGATTAAAATCTCAACTTTTTAAAGCAAGGTATGGATCCAAAAGAGATATAATTAAGCAAATCTAATACCAGTGTGTACAAAAGTTTTTCCACATAGTCCGGAAAGGCGAATTCTAAGGACTTTTCTTTTTTCTACTCTCATGCCACCTTTTCCCCCAGGTTCCTGTGTGTAAACCAAGGATCTAGACCAACAAACTACACAACAATGGAATATTGTGTAGTTTGTGGTATGTGATTTATCATTGACATATAAAGTGGTGGTTACAAGTACATCCACTACATCCCGCACCCACCAGTGCATGTAAGCCTTATAACTCCAAGGTTCCCCCGGGCCAGCAAATTCTCTGGTGGCCATGTACATGTGGCCTTGGCGCAGTTTGTTTATACTACATTTTGTGGTATATGTGAGTTACTCTAATTTGGTAAGTTACGAACCAAGCAATATAACAAATAACACAATCAAATTTTGTTTTATTGTAGTTGGGGTCTAGGCAGTGAAGTATGAGAAAAACGTTGAAGTGTTATACTTGATGATCTGTGGTGAAGTCTCAAAATATTACAGCCTGCAGTGTTAGGGTTACCATTTACATGATTTAACATTTATTCAGAAAAATAGCCTCTTTTGGAAGATTTTGTGAGATGTATGTAATTATCATTTTTAAAATCAAATCACCCTCCATGGCTAACAAGATATGGGGACCTGACCCGGTTTGGATTTTCCTACTGTACTGTATTGTACTGTACAGTGTACAGTAAGTACTGTATGATGCATGTGTCTATCATGTTACAGTTAGTACTCCATAGGACACTGTATTGCAATGTCCATCTGCTTGATCCACCCTGTATTGTAAATTTCTGTTTACGAACAGAAATTACAGAACTTAAAATTTCTTGCAGTGATAGAATAAAAAGTAACAGGGACTGACTTTAAAAATATGATGGTGCTTGGTAAAAAGCTCTCCTGATTTGAGGGGAGCTGTTCATGGCATTTACCACTGCTAACCTTGGATAGAGAGCAGATTCCCAAGGAGAACTTTAAATCACTCTCCTTGAAAATGCTTAATGAGAGCAAAGGGGAGCTATCACTCTCACTCTCCTAAAGTCAGTCCCTGAAGTAAGATCATTTAAACACACTCCTTAAACAGCCATGGCCTACATGTTCAATGTATCATCCTCCAGCCTTCACACTGGTTCACCTTTTAGCTTTGACTGTGTAAAAGATTCACCTCTTATTCACTTTTATTAAACATATTGTCTGTAATAAATGCCCCATGGTGTGACATTTTTCAAAAAGGGGTGTTTGTTTATAGGTCATTTGTGTAGTTAGACAGGTATTTCCAATTCAAAACATAGCCAAGCAACGTCCGGAATGCCCCGGTGCTCGGACAAAAGAATTTTATGTTTGAACAAGCTAACAACATCCAAAAGCGGTTAGTCAAACATTTCTACATGAAAAGGTTAGGTCTACACTTTATTTGACAGCCCCACTATGGGCGAGGTGTGCACATATTATCCAGTTTCAAGACGGCCAATCTGCACCGTTTTGCACTCATGATTGTTACTTTTTAGTACTGCATGTTGGCATGATTTTTGGTATTTTTGAAAACATTGTGTTCAAAGAAGGGGGCATTTATTAGAGGGGGAGTGTTTACTATAACAATTAGGAGTGACGTCAGGGCTTTCACGCAGTCTTAAACGCGCGAATTGCAGTAAGCCGCAGCTACTTGCAGCAAGCCGCAGCTGTAATTGTGAGCGTACAAAAGTCAGTGCTACAAATCAATATACTAAAGTGGGTGAAAAAGTTGAATTTTGAAACCCTTCAAAAATCAGACCCAGATATTACACAACATGTATAACTGTCAAATATTAGTTATTTGAGGTTAACACCAATGAGGTTTTTTAAATTGTAATTACATCCTTATAGTATTCCCCATGGTATTCCGGGTATTTCCACCTATTCCCGCCCTAGGTGGGGAAATTACTAGTATTTCACGGGAATCATTGCCAACCCTGGCATTTTGACCATATTGACTCTTGACCCCCAAACAAACTGCACCTAGGCCACAATTGTACAGGGCCACCGAGGAAATTGCGGGCCCAAGGGAACTTGGAGTTGGGCGGCGGGGTCGGGGTGTGGCGGCGGGATGTACGGAATGTACCATTATTATAGTCAATGATACGATCACATACCACCCAACTACACAAATATTGAGATTCTGTAACTATCAGATACCCAATATACCACAATATTACAGTGTGTGTGTGTGGTATTTTGTGGTCTAATAGAGCCTGTTAGGGTTATAGGACTGAACAGAGTGCAAAACTGACGGTGCCACTCTGTTTTTAATTTGTCATCATTTGGCTTGATAAGCTAGCTATAACCTTTACTGTGGGGCCTATGGAAAAAAAGGTTGTGACTAAGCTGGTTTGAGCTGTTGGCCATAGACTTATGTAAGGACTTGAAAGTTTGATGCATAATTCCATATTAAACTATATAACAAAGTAATGGACCTTACACTTCAGTCAGTTGTCAGTGATTTGTGCTGTTAAAATGCTTAAATACGCAGATGCATTAAGTAACCCTATAATTTCCGACTGGCAAGAACTAGCATCAAGTTACTTAATTGCTGAATTGCTGGTCGGCCCATGAGAGAAAGGTTTTTTAACCTGGTCACCCAGTCTGCTGCGCACTCTCACGCATAAAAGTAAGTACTTCGGTCGGTTTTGCTTACACAGCCATTTGTATCTGAAAGTGTGGGGAAATCAACCCTAAACTTTACTCTCTTACCTCAGGTTGTAAGTAACCAACTTCAATAAGTAAGTGATTTTTAGGTATATTGAAGTTGAAAATTTCATCTGAAAGCAGTAAATTCCTTCCAAAAATGACAATGAAATACATTTTCATCTTTTCACTTAGCGTCACATCGCGATTCCTGTGCTGAGTTACGCCTTCTGTTTGTCAATTCCTCGATTTGTATTTAAGCAATTTTTTTCATTAGACTTCTACCACAATTATAAAAGTTAGATCTCAAAATTGTCAGTTTTTCATAGGTAACAATTTCTTTTACAACTAAAATTGTCTTGTCTTGTTCCAGTACGGCACAACACCCCTAAAAAGGGGCCAACCGTGTAGGGAGTGGAGTGCGCTTGATATACTTGATGTGGAGAGAGTGATAATGGACAGTTTCATGTGACAGTTCCATGTGCTTTATGACGGCTTCTTTCTATTGCTGTTTGTCCGCCTGTATCTCAGTTATGTATTTTGCAAGTCGTTCCAGGTTGACCAGTGTCAACTAAATGTCTTTTGGGGTCAAAATCCTTTAATCAGTTCAACTTCATATGGTGTAGAGTTCCTTTATATAAAAAAAGTGCTATTAAATGATTTCATGATACTAGATGATTGATTGACATTAAGGAAAAAGGGGCAGTATGAGTATGTAAACTGGTGTGATACATAATGCATGGGATTTTTGAATTTACCAACCTCAAACGGTCACTCCTGAGCTATAAAATGGGCATAAATCCACTATACTTTCAGAATATTGAGAATGGTTAAGCACCAATGAATTTCTCTTTTACAAGCTTTCCACTGATACAATCTTGATGGGGTTTGGGGATGAAATTCAAAACCAACGAAATTCCCTAACAAAAGGTTGTAATCTGTATGAATGATGTTAATTGAGCGCCAGTATGCAGTGGCCAGGAGACGATGGCCTTCAGAAGGCAATGCAAATTTGCAATTTTGATGCACGCTTTGTATCTGCATATAGGGCAGTGCGCTTCTTTTCTTGGAAACTTTGTCAACACTGCCTGGCACCACTGCACTGCAGAACAGAATTCATGGAATGTCAATGCGCATTCAAAAATTTGTAACAAGTTTCAAAAACTCAACTGAGTGATATGCTAGTCCTGCTAGCACGACCCATGAGATCATGTCTTTAAAACAATATGCCATTCACTGATCAGTATCTCAGGTCCTGCAACGGAGTATCAGTGACTTCAGAATAAGAGATTGACATTTCAAATACCTCTAAATCAGGTATTACTTACAGGCTCTGGTGTCACTTTTGCTGAGAAGTATCTTTCAAACGTTTAATCACCTGCTATATGTTGAAGTCTTAGAAAAATCTGTCAAAGGTGATATTTTCCATAAATTTTGGGGTGCACTCAAATTTTTATTCGGAGCCTAAGTCCAAAGCATCAAATCTACGGTGGTTTTTTGAACCTTTTTTGAAACCACTGTAAAGTTGAGCATGTTTTGGGTCAAGCAGGGGTCAACCCGGGGTCAAGGTATATAAGGTATATACTTCCATTCGTAGGTAGGAGAGAGCGATTCTGCGTGTGAGTATGCTTTTAACACTGATCTTGGGTCCATATTCTGCGATTGTTTTGCGCAAAACAATCACTCACTGCGACTGGAAGTACGAGGGCTTGCTTTTTCGCACACCGTGTGACCCTTGAACTTTGCTCTATCTGATAGCGGAAGTGCTAATTTTCAACATCAACACATCTGGCATTAGTTGAGGCAACTTGACGATTAAAGGACAATTTTCTTGTTATGTTTGATTATGTGCTGTTGTAAGGATACATCTGTTGGGGGAATTACGATACATAAACCACATGCTTGATTTAGCGTCAGAGGTGTTGCGGTAAGTTTTGAAGCAGGTACTTTTGTAAGTTGATCAAATGATTGCACCAGTGAGCCATATTTATGAACTCAAACTCAGTAGCTGTGATTGTAACTTGACGCCACGATAACGTCCAATGTTAAAAGGTATTCTCACGGTCCGCCACATCGGTATTTCTCCAGTTATTGCATTTACTACCCAAATCTGGACGGAAACTTTGCAGTGGAGTAGATGGAGAAATTCTACTTCTTTGAAAATTGTTTCAGCTTTGGAGTGATGGATTAAAATTTTCTGAAAGGTGATTGAGAGAAGAGAAGAATATCAAATGCACAACATATAAGAAGTTGGTTGATTTGTAAAAGGATTAGGCGCCTGTTCAGATTATTAATTGAACTTCCATTCAACACATAGTAAATCTTCAGCCAGTATTCAGAGGGGAGGGTAAGGGAATAGCCCTGTTTATGGACACGACTGCGACCATGAGGATAGGTGGCAAAGTTACAATTATTGGAACTTAAGGTATGATGCCCGATATTTCAAAATCAATAACGACTCCGCCGTACTATGGGGTGCCACACAATTTTGATCAGCTGAGTTTCCTGCATTTCTCTTGCTTGCACTTTGCATTTGCCGGGGCAGCTGTGCACGAAGGACATCCTGCAAGTTACATGTAAGTGCAAGCGATTGCGAAGAAGAGAAAGAACAGCCGGGCTGGGCATAGCCTAGTCTTTGTCTAGCCCGAGGGGTTTTTGCTCTGGCTTTCTCTTCCGCTATGAATAGCCCCTACTATCTTCCTCAAAGCCTGAGAGCGTATAGTACAAAAAAAACGGGACCTACAGTCCACATATGTGCCACAAAGTCAAGAATTTGGTATACTTACGGTCCTCTATCACACGAACTCCGTGACATTTTTTGCATATATGAAAACTCTGATGTTCTTAGCATCCCTAATAGACGATTTTAAAAACTACAAACGGTGTCACAGCTCATGCTTACATCCTTGAAGTGTTGACCCTAAAAGGGAACGAAGGGATCGAAAAAGTGAAGCTAAACACAGTCGACTCCCACTTCCATGACTTACGGGTGTATGTTCGTAATTATTGGTAAAATGGTAATCAGCGAAAAAATAAGCGTGCTCGTGCCTATGCTAAAGCAAAAATAAACCGGGAAACAATCCAGGGGCGACTCACTATCTAGTGGGGCGAATGCTATTGTTTAAATGGATTTTAAACGGTTTGTAAAGGTTTGCTGCTTGGTGTGCAATTGCACGAGAGATTCACATAATCAAGTACCCCTAAAAAATAGAAAGTACTGATTTTTGCCTATGTAAAGCTCTTAATAAAAAAGATCCCATCTGAAAGGATTTAGCTCACAATTATATTTAAGCATTTGTTTTAAAAAAAAAGTGGGAAATATTTCTAATTAGTAATTTTGTATAGGAGCAAATTCGAAAATTCAGCTTATTCTGTGTTTATAGTGAAAAATAAGCAAATCAAAATCACCCCTTTTCTATCTTTTAAGACATTTATGTAGCCCAAATACAAGGTAAGAATCTACTGAGTGTCATCTATATGGAATGAAATTACATTATGACCAAAAGTTGGGTGCCTCAAAATCTTCGTTGCACCTTTAAGAAAATACCGTTTCAAAATCATCAGATTTTAGCCATGAATTGACAAATCAGTCAAGGAAACAACGTGCGTAAATATAAAAATAATTTAGGACTCATTCTACGGTAAAATTTTTCAATAAGTCTGTCTTGATACTTGTTCGGATTGGTGCTTATTCCGCACGGATCCGGCTGAGGCAGAGTCCGTTTCAGAACCAGACCTCGATAGTGTAGCGCGCAGCAGCGCGAGGTTGGGGAAAAAGTGTATTCAAAATGCTTAGTATTTCATTACCGTATAAATGAATAGGCTGCGAGAATTTTTTTTATCGCAGTTTATCCCCATTCCCCGGGTATAATGAAGCCATTTGGCCCTCGAAAATGGAATTCTATTAAATACCTGAGACCTCTATCATAGTTCGAATAATTCACTCAAATCAAGATTTTTTACTCTTTCTGTCAAAATCCAACGAATAAAGTTGCTTCTCAAAGCCCTAAAATGTCTTCCAGTGCGGATCAACAATCGCTGACGTCACGGCTAAACTACGCGGTTCCAGTAGTCCATCTAGAAGGACTCTCGTGTTCCCA
>JAMKCH010058460.1:0-73852 GCA_023653785.1 Ophioderma brevispina | reverse complement strand
AAGCACATTTAGCCAGGCCACAACGAACAATCACCTATTTAGTGGGCTTTAAAAGCGGGCTTAAAATCCCCCTAGCTATACCCTAGGTCCGCAAGAAAATGTTGCCACTGTTCGGTTTTTCCCGGAAACCTATGTAAGATAAGGTGTTGAAGTGTTCATATCTAATGTTTTAGAGTGTACGTATCATGCCCATTTTCTGACTGCAAACTCGCACAAGTCATTTGAGGTTAAGTACTGCCATCGCTATGAAGTTGCTCAAAAGATAGAAAACTGGCCGCGACCAGAACGTATAATATAGGAGGGTAGTGCCTCTCAGACATTTTCCAAAATGAAACTAGTCCACTAGTTCCGAAAAAGCGGAACGCCTCCTTGTTCCGCTGGAAGTCGCCCTAGAATCTTTGAATGAAAAGTCACGTAACGGGCCACCGCATGTTGACTTTTCAAAATGAACTAAGTCCAGAGCGACCGCTTTTCTGTCAGCGGTAAAAATCGCTCTAAATTATAACCAACTCTTGGTGAAAAGTTCACGTAGCCGGGCCACGGCAGGGAGATTTTCCATTAGCGGACCACTTCACTGGTCAGCTAAAAATCACCCTAGACCTACTAAGCGAACGTTGGTTAAATGTCCACGGTAGCCATCAAAATTAAACTAAGTCCAGATCGGACCGATTCCTTGGTCTTCCCCTGGAAGTGGGCCGGTGGACGTAAGAGTTGTGGTGTCGCTGAAAGCTTTCGCCCTGTTAATGGCTGGCTGTTGGCGCGATGAAATCCCTGAATGGAGGATTTTGCCCAAATTTTGAAAGGTGGGTGAAAAGTGGGTTTTAGTGATGTTAGGGATATCAGGGGAAACCCGACAAGTAAACAAGATCAATTTTCACAAAATTATGAGAACGGTAGTGTTAAAATGCCAAATGTAGAAATGCATATTAATGCATTGAAGGTAAAACGATTCGAAGGGTTATAGGGGGTGGGTGGACCCAAATGTCTTAAATTTTTTCGTCTTTTGTACAAATTTAGTAAGACTGACATCTATAAGTTTTGGTATTTTCCTATTTAACCAAATGAAAGACGCCTGTGCGTATACATTTGTGGTATGACACTTTATTTTCTTTGGGCGTCCTATTTCGAAACACTGTTAATATATTACCATGAAGTTCATCGGATTGCTAGACATACCTATTGGTGGAATGACAAACTTAAATGATGTTAAATCGTTGATTATGCTCATTGAGAAAGGGGTGTGTATTCTTTGTCATTATTTATTGTAGAAGAGGATCATTCATGTCCGATGGAAAGAATTTAGCGATCTATATGTGGTAAAAACCAATTTCCTTGGAGTATAATGGCATTTAAGCATCAATTTAAAGTTAATGGAACTTGATAAATTTAATACTTTCAAGGTGAAAACCCCCTTTCGCCCAAGTCATGTCCGAAGATATTGTTCAAACAAGTCAAAGGTTTTAAACTATCTATGATACATTTGTAACGACACTAAAAGGGGGAAAAGTAAACAAGCAGTGGCAAACTGAATTTACTATCCATTTTAAGTGTTTACGACTGAAGACTAAGTTGAGGTGGTTTCTGTACAGAATTAATCACTGTATCATTGCTACAAATACTCTATTGGTGAAAAATGATATCAGATATAATAATCTGTACTTTTTGTAAGAAGACCCTATCAATACGGACTTTTTTTGCAGATTGCCATGTTATTGTGCAATTTTGGGACTATTTGGAAAATTGATAGAAAAGTAAGACCAACTTAAAAATAATATTTCTCACTGGTTAGTTCTATTTGGTTCAAAACGTGATTTAATTTTAACACTGTATAACAATTGCAAATTCACATATACAGGGCACGAGTGATGGAAAAATACCCAAGTTGGAAACTTGCAAGAAGAATCCAATATTACTATAAAGTGTTGCAAGTACCAAGCGACTGCACTCTACTGGTCCTACATGTTATTAAAAAATTGCAAATGTGGCATTTGTTAATGATTACTATTGTATCTTTTTTCCCCTATGATTTCTTTAAAAAGTTTAAAAAAAAAAAAAAAAATTATATTGTAATTTGTATCTATAGCCACTGAGTGGCAGTATATGTCTAAGAATCACATGTTTCAATAAAGACTGCTGTCAAAAAAAAATCTTTCTTGCACAGTACAGATATTTTGGATTGGGCACCAATACTCCCATTCGCTTTGGTGTCCGCATGTCTACTAACGTTAAATCACATGTAATGACAGTTGGTTCTTCAAGTACTTAAGAGGTTGTCTTGATTTCAATTGTTATAAATTCCCACACTGTATAGTTTAATTTAAATCCATTACTATCACTTCATTTCAGTCTGTACCCACCTGTATTTAACGTAATAACATGCCAATATGTGGGGGGGGGGGGACACCATTTTACGTAATACACTCAGAGCAAATGATAGCTTACTTTTGTTTTTTAACTGAAAGAAATTCCCAATTAGGTGGTGTATTTTGTAAACACATTGTGAAGTGCAACATAACTTTAACAGAGTAAATGCTCTCACCTGTTTACCAATTGAACACTCAGAGGTTTTTTGTTAGTAACAGTATGGGACACCAAAATTGTAAAGATGGTCAAAATCGGCAGAATTTACAATTTTTGATTTTTCAAAGTGTATGAAGAGGAAAATTACCTATGCTTAATACTACAGTACCATTATAGTTCTGTTTGGGTTAAGCTAAAAAGGACAATACTCCCATTCGCTTTGGTGTCCGCATGTTACTAACTTTAAAAAATCACATGTAATGACAGTTGGTTCTTCAAGTACTTAAGAGGTTGTCTTGATTTATGCAAATGTTATAAATTCCCACCTGTATGTTTCATTTAAATCCATTTAGCTATCACTTCATTTTCTTCTGTACCCACTCTTAATTTAACGTAAGTAACATGCCAATATGTACACACCATTTAACGTAATTACACTCAGGCAATGATGCATGACTTTTTGTTTTTTACCTGAAAGAAATTCCCAATTAGGGTGGGTATATTGGTACACATGTGAAGTGCAACATAACTTTAACAGAGTAAACTGCTCATCACCTGTTTACATTGAAACTCATAGGTGTTAAATGTTTAGTAACAGAGGACACCAAAATGAAAGATGGGTCAAAATGCGGGCAGAATATACATTTTGAATTTTTCAAAGTAGATGAAGAGGAAAATTAACCTATGCTTAATACTACAGTACCATATTAGTTCTGTTGGGGTTAAGCTAGAAAGTACATTAATACCAGTACTATGCTACAATGGGTGGACAATACCAATGTTACTAACATAAGATGTACAACTCAGTTGATTTTCCAGGACATATAGCTTCATTTAAAAGCAAGTCTCTTCTGGCTGTGATACTTCAGTCAATAATGAACATTACAATACAACAGAACATTGCTTTGTAGACATTTAACTAATGATACTGCCTGATTCTTAGTTTATGTTGACAAAATTTGCCGCATTTTTAATTCTTTTTCATCCATTTTTTCACCAAAAAGCTAAAATTTCAGGAATAAAATTTTTTTTTTAAAAATTGTTAAAACTTTCACCAATTTGGTGAGGAATTGCAATACAATCTGGCATACCGGCCATTACATTACCGAGGACCCGCACTGTTGCATGTCAAGATTACATCATACCAAGAGTCTTCACAATCAGAGGTGTG
Source organism: Ophioderma brevispina (assembly GCA_023653785.1). Lineage (NCBI taxonomy): Eukaryota > Metazoa > Echinodermata > Ophiuroidea > Amphilepidida > Ophiodermatidae > Ophioderma > Ophioderma brevispina. The sequence continues at coordinate 70,161 of JAMKCH010058460.1, read as the reverse complement.
TTCCTGGTACTACTTGACCTCTCCTACGCATTTGACACGGGGAGCACAATGTCCTGATGAGTAGAATGGCAAATGAGATCGGCCTACCGGGATGCACTCACGTGTGTATCCGCATATTTTTCTTTCTGGCAAACAACCAGGGTTGCATTGGAACGCCTTTTTCTTTCTGAACCTCACATATTAATTAGGACTTACCACGGGATCTATAGTCGGACCTGGCTCACTTCCAAGATATAACACAATTCCCATTAGGTCGTATTATTATCAGGAAACATCATATCTCATACCATATATATGCTGACGCATTCAAACTTTTCCTCAAATTCAATCCCTCTGATTTGACTCATACAAAGGCGTTATCCCAACTTTCTGGCTTGCATTACTGAAATTAACTGTGGATGACAGCTAATATGCTAAAATTGAACAATTCAAAAACAGAATTTCTGGATCGCCATTCCCCATCCTTTTAACAAGTACAAATGCCTTCGTTCACTACCACTGTGGCTCTGACACTTCTCACACCATCTGATAATGTTCGCAATCTTGGCATATTTTGACAGTCAATGTCAATGTCTCCGCAGATAACTGGACTTGGCAAAACTCCTACTTTGCAACTTCGCATATACCATGCATACGTCGTTTTCTTGACACTGACACCACTTGCCATCACATTATCAGAATCTTGTATTGCTTTCACTTCTAGACTATGGCAATTGCTCTCTCCGCACCCGCCGCCCTTGGTATCCACAAAACTTATTGGACAAGCCCTTCAAATCGTTTGCAGAACTGGGCACCACAACTTATCTTTTGGTGCAACGCGGGATCATGTCACCCCCCATTCCTTAAAACTCCACTGGGTTGCCATTTAAAGAACGTGTTCTCAATGTAAAGTCCTTCTTCTTTTTTTCACTGGCCTCACATACTTTGCCCCTCTACCTTGCATCCTTCGTCGTCATCAACCGACGCACCCGCTTAGTGAAACACAAATATGCCACATAACTCTCCTTCCTTCTGCACACACATCATTTTATTTCATGGGACCAAAACTGTGGAACATCCTCTTCTCCACTCCGATCAGCTGATCCTATCAACATATTTAAGAAGCACATGAAATCTCAACTTTGTAGCTGTGTTTTTGTATCTTCCTTACAAACGCCGGATCTTGATGAATGGCTGTATATACATGCTATGTATGTATATAGTTTATCTCTTCATTTATGTTTTTAAAAATACGAGAAATAAACCAAATAATAGGGGTGTCTACAAGGTAATCATTAAAAAAATTGTTCTAAAATTAAATGTCCCCAAAATTTTGCCAGTATGTATCTAGCCAATGCAGTTTAGAAATGTAAATGAATTTTTATAATGTAATGCGTTTTAGAATGTAATGCATTTGGAGAATGTCAATGCAGTTTTAAAATATAAATAACATTTTTAGAATAATAAATGCAGATGGTACTGGCAGGTTTTAGAATGTAAATGCAGTGGGATAATGCAAATGCCGCTTTCTAGAACTGCAAAAGACAGAAGTAATAGTTTTAGAGAAGGTAAATGCAGTCCTTATAGATGTAAATGCAATTTTTAGAATGTAATGGCAGTTGGAGAATGTAAATGCACTTTAGAATTTAAAGCAATGTAAATGCATTTTGGAAAGGTAAATGCGTTTGTACAAGTCAAATTCAGTTGACGAATGAATGGGAGAATGTAAATGCGTTGGGTGAATGTAAAGGCAGTTTCACTAGAATGTAAATAGAATGTATATGCAGTTGGAGAATGTAAATGCATTCTAAAGTAAATTAAGTTTTATAGGTAATTGCAGTTTGTAAAAATGTAAATGCAGTGAGAATGTAAATTGCAGTTGACAGAATGTAAATGCAGTTGGTAGAATATCAATGGCAGTTTAGCATATAATGCAGAATGTAAATGCAGTTAGAATGTTCAACATGCGTTGGAGAATGCAAATTTCAGGTTCTAGAATGCAATACAGAATAAATCAGTTTTAAGTCAGAATGAGAATTAAATGCAGTTGGAGCATTTACTGCAGATTTAAAATGTAAATGCAGTCATGAATTTAATGCAGTTTCTAGAATGCAATACAGAAGGTAAATGCAGTTTATATGATTTTGTGAAATGAAATTTTAGAATGTCACTGCGTTTTTAAATTAAATGCAGTTGAGAATGTACTGCCGAATGTAAATGCAAGATTTAGAATGTAAATGCAGTTGGTGCATGTAATGCAGTTTTCTAAATGTAAATCCAGAATGCAAATGCAGTTTTTAGAATTAAATGAAGTGTTTTAAGAATGTAATGGCAGTTGGAGAATGTAAATGCAGTTTTAGATTTAAATGCAGTGGAGCATGTAATGCAGAATGGTAAATGCAGATTTAGAATGTAAATGCAGTTGTGAAATGTAAATGCATGCAGTTTCTATAAGTAATACCGAATGCAAATCCAGTTTTAGAATGTAAAATGAAGTTTTAGAATGTAATTGCAGTTGGAGAATGTAAATGCGTTTTAGAATTAAATGCAGAATGTAAATGCGTTTGGAGAAGTTAAATGCAGTTTACAAAGTGGCAAATGCAGTTTGGAGAAATGTAATTTAGAACGTAAATGCAGATTTAGAAGTATATGCCATTGGTGAATGTGAAAATGCAGTTTCTAGAATGTAAATACAGATTCAAATGCCAGTTGGAGAATGTAAAGCAGTTAAAAAAATGTAATGAGTTTAGAATGTAACTGCAGTTTTTAGAATGTAAATGCATTGGGAATGCAAATTATGCAGTTTCAGAATGCAATACAGAATGCAAATACAGTTTTTTAGAATGTAATGAGTTTTTAGAATGTAAAGCACGTCTTATAATGTCATGCAGTTTTAGAAGTAACTGCAGTCTTTAGAAGGGGTTAATGCAGTTTTTAGAATGTACATGCAGTGGAGAATGCAAATGCAGGTTCTAGAATGCAAATACCACAGAATGCAATACGTTGTAATGTAAACAGTTTTTAGAAGTAAATGCTAGTTCTTAGGCGGTGGGAGGGGGGGGGTGGGTAATGCGTTAAGAATGTAAATCCCCCCAGGTGGGAAAATGTAAATGCGATTTAAAATGTAAATGCATTGGTGATGTAAATATTGTCGAAAATGTAAAATACAGAATGTAATTGCCTTTTAGAATGGTAATGCAGCTGGAGATTTTCAAATGCAGTTTTAGAATAGAATGCAGTTTTAATATTATAAATTGCAGAATGTAAATGGCGTTTTAGAATGTCAAATGCAGTTTTTGGAGACTGCAAATGCAGTTTCTAGAATTCAGAGATACAGAATGGAAATACGTTCAAAAAAAAAACTGAATGTAAATGCAGTCTTATAATGTAAATGCAATTTTAGAAGGTATTGGAGAAGTAAATGCAGTTTTAGAATTTAAAGCAGAATGTCATGCATTTGGAGAAGGTAAATTCAGAATGTACATGCAGAATTTAAATGTAACATGCAGAATTTAACTGCAATTTTGGAAGTAAAATGCAGTTTGTTGAATTAAATGCAGTTTTATAATTAAATGAAGTTTAGAATATAAATGCAGAATTAATGCAGTTGTTAGAATTAAATGCATGATGTAAATGCATGTTGGAATGTAAATGCAGTTGGTTGAAGTTAAATTCGAGTTTCTAGAATTAAAATGAATCAAAATGCAGTTGGAGAATGTAAAATGAGGGCAGTTTTTGGAATGTAATGCAGTTGGGGTGAATATAAAGCAGTTTCTATAATGTAAATACAGAGTGTAATGCAGTTTTTAGAAAGGTAAATTGCCAGTTTAAATTAAAATATAAATGCCCGTTGGAGAATGTAAATGCAGTTGAAGAATGTAAAATGCAGTTTTAGAATTATGCAGTTTTTGAAGATAAATGCAGAATGTAAATGTGCGAATGTAATGCAGTTTAGATGTAAATGCAGTTTTTGAGGACAATCCAAATGCAGTTTTCTAGAATGCAATACAGAATGTAAAGTAGTTTAGAATGTAATCCAGTCTTATAATGTAAATGCAATTTTTAGAATGTAATTGCATGGATGTTGAAATGCAACTATTAGAATTTAATGCAAATGTAAAATGATTTGGAGAAGGTAAATGCAGTTGTACAGTGCAGATGCAGTTGACGAATGTATGGAATGTAATGAGTTGTGGTGATGTAAAATGCAGTTTCTATAATGTAAATACCGAAGCAAATGCAGTTGGAAAGTACATAAATGCCATTTTAAAGGTAAATGAAGTTTTATGAAGGTAATTGAGTTTTAGAATGTAATTGCCGTTTAAGAATGTACTGCATTGGGAGAATGCAAATGCAGTTTTTCTATCATGCCACATCCTAATGTAATACAGTTTTAGAATGTAAGAATGTATTAGTAATGTAAATGCAGTTGGTGAATGGTAAATGCAATTAGAAATGGAAATGCAGTTGGAAAAAGTAAAAAAAATAAAAAAAATAAAAAAAATAAAAAGAATTTAAATGCATTTTTAGATGGTAAATCATTGTGGAGATGCAATGCAGTTTCTAAAACATGCCGCAAATACACAGAATGTAAATCGTTTTAGAATGTCAATGCATTGGAAGAATTAATGCAGTTTAGAATATAAAATTCATTTTAGAATTAAATGCACAGTTTTAGAATATAAATCAATTTAACTGCAGTTTTAGAATATAAATCAGATGTAAATTCAGTTTTGGAATGTAACTGCAGTTGGATATTGTAAATGCAGTTGGATAATGTAATGCAGTTTCAGAATGCAAATACAGATGGTATATACGTTTTAGAATGTAAATGCAGCGGAAAGTCTTATGATGTAAATGAAGTTTGAATGTAATTGCAGTTTTAGAATGTAAAATGCATTTGGCATGACGGTAAATGCAGTTTCTAGAATGCAAATACAGAATGTAAATCCAAGTTTTTAAGAATGTAAAATGCAGTTGGATAATGTTAAATGCATTTTCTAGAAGCAAATACGAATGTAAATACCATTTTAGAATGTAAAGTGCCTTTTAGATATAACTGCAGATATAAATGCAGATAGAATGTAAATGCAGATGGAGGTGGAAATGCAATGGCGTTCTAGTTTTAGAAAGTGTAAATGAATTTTAGATGTAATTGAAGTTGACAGATGTTAAAATGCCGTTTAAATTTAAAATGCAAGAATGTAAATGCGGTTTTACAAGTGCAAATGCAGTTGGAAGAATGTAATGCAGAAGGTAAATGTCTAATTTATAATGTAATACAGAATGACAATGGAGTTGGATAATGTAAATGCATTTTTTGAATGTAATGCAGTTGGTGACTTAAATGCTTTCTTGAATGCAAATAAAGAATGTAAATACAGTTTAGAATGTAAATGCAGTTCTTAGAATGTAAAATCAGTCGTAGAATGTAAATGCAGTCCTTAAATGTAAATGCTGTCTTAAATGTAAAATGCAGTGTTTTAGAATGTCAAATGCAGTTTAAGAATGCGATGGATAATGTAAAATGCAGTGGAGAATGTAATGCAGATTTAAATGTAAATGCTGTGGTGAAGTAACTGCCACTGTCAGAATGTAATACAGATTGTAAATTCCAGTTTTAGAATGTACATGAATTTTAGAATGTAATGCGTTTTTAAGAATGTAAATGCGTTTTAGAAATAATTGCAGTTTTAGAATATAAATGCAGAATTAAATCCGTTTTCGAATGTAAATGCAATGGAGAAATGAAAATGCAGTTTCTAGAATCCAATACAGAATTTATATACCAGTTTTAGAATGTAAATGCAGTCTTAGAATGTAAATTGCAGTTTAGAATTTAAATGCAAGTTAACTGTAAATGCAGTTGTAGAATTCAGACGGAAATGTAATGCAGTTGTAGAAATGTTAAATCAGAATGAAAATTAAATGCCAGTTGGTAAATTTAAATTCAGTTTTAGAATGTAAATGCAATTGGAGAATGTAAATGCAGTTGGAGAATGTACATACACAGTTTGAGAATTTAAATGCAGTCTTAGAAAATGTCAACAGTTTGAAATGTTAAATGCAATTGGGAACGGCAATGCGTTGGAGAACTGCAAAGCATTTGGGAGAACTGTAAATGCAGTTGGAGAATGTAATGCAGTTGGAGAATGTAAATGCATTTGAGAATGTAAAATGGGGCAGTCTTAGATGTAAATGCAGTTCTTAGAATTTAAATGCATTTTTTTTAAATTTATTGTAAATGCATTTTCTAGAATGTAAATACAGAATGGTTATCATTGTTTAGAATGTAAATGAGTTTAGAATTAATTGTCAGTTTAGAAGGTATTGCAGTTTTAAAATGTTAAATCCGTTTGATAATGTAAAGGCAGTTGAAGAATGTAAATGCAGTGTTTTAGAATATAAATGCATTTTAGAATATAATTTCAGAATGTAAATGCATTTTTAGAAAGTAATCAGTTGGAGAATGTAATTGCAGTTGGAGAATGTAATGCAGTTCTTAAATAAATGCATCTTAGAATTTACATGTCAGTCTACAATGTAAATGCCATTGGAGAACTGCAAAATGCAGTTGGAGACTGCAAATGCAGTTGGAGAATGTAATGCAGTTAGATGTAAATGCACGTTTTAGAATGTAATCAGTTTTTAGAGTTAGATGGAAATGTAAATGTAGTGGACGATGTAAAAATTCATATTTAAACTGGCAATGCCGTTGGTTACTGTACAGCATTTTCTCAGAATGTCAAATACAGGATGTAAATGCAGTTTTAGAAATATAATGCAGAATGTAAATTCAGTTTTTTAGAATGTAAGGCAGTTGTGAATGTAAAATGTTATCTAGACTGTACTACAAATGTCAATGCGTTTTTTAGAAGGTAAATGCAGATTTAAATGTAAATGCAGTTGATAATGTAAATCATTTTTAGAATATAATTGCAGTTTTAGAATATAACTGCAGAACTATAAATGCCCAGTTTTAGAATGTAAATGCCGTGTGTGTGAATGTAAATGCATTTTCTAGAATGCAATACAGAATGTAAATGCATTTAGAATGTAAATGTAGTCTTAGAATGTAAATGCAGCTTTAGATTAATGGCCGTTAAAAAATGTAAATGCAGTTTAGAATGCACGACTGACATGTAAATGCAGTTGTAGAAGTACATTAAGAATGTAATGCAATTGGAGAAGCAATTCAGTTGGAAATGTGAAATGCAATTGGAGACTGTAAGGCAGTTTTAAGTAAATCAGTTAAGATGGAAATGCAGTTGGGGAACTGTAAATGCAGGTTAGAAATGTAAATAATAATTCAAATGCAGTTGGAGAATGTCAATCCAGTTTTAGAATGTAATGCAATTGTAGAAGTGTAAACGCAGTTTAGAATGTCAATGCATGTTAGAGTGTAAATGGAAATGTAAATGCAGTTTCTAGAAATGTAAATGCAGATTATATGCAGTTTAAGATGTAAATGAAGTTTTAAAATGTATTGCAGTTTTTTATAATGTAAATGCAGTTTTAGAATATAAATGCATTTTTGAATCTAATTGCAGATGTAAATGCCGTTGAGAATGTCAAGGCCAGTTTTAGAAATATACATTGCATTTTGAATGACAAATGCAGAATGTACATGCAGATTTAGAATGGTAAAAAAAAATGCAGATTTAAAATGTAAATGCCGTTTTAGAATGTTAATGCATGGAGAATGTAAATGGAGTTGGATAATGTAAATACAGTTGGAGATGTTAAATGCAGTTTGGGAGAATTTCAATGCAGTCTTAGAATGTACATGCAGTTTTAACTCAATGTAAATGCAGTTGGTGAATATAAATTCAGTTTCTAGAGTAAATACGAATGTAAAATGTCATGTTGTATCTCTGGGCGTTTCATTTAAGTTTAGTCATGCAGTGGAGTGCCTGTAAGATTACTACAATAGGAGATTGTGTTCAGAACGAAGTAGTAAGTGTTAGATAGATGTAAGTACATAATCTGAACAGGCAATGGAATACGGCGAGGCTTAGCGCGAAAAGAACTTTGACCACGATATTGTCAAAGGTCACCATCGTGGATCGGTTGAGTGATAAGGCAAGGGATACCAGTGGCAGGGAGAAATCCCCTGAAGTGGAATGACGGAGGTCGGCGATCGGAATCGTCGGAGAGTATAAGAACGTGGAGGGATGGCGAAGAGGGGGTAGTTTAAAAGATCCTACGGATGGGAAGCTACTCGCAAGGAGAAGAGATATGAGGATTGTGCTCAGGACGGATAGATAGGCTGAATCATGAAGGTTGGCGGCGTGAGCCCGCGTAACGTAGTTCTGGGGGTGTAAAATAAAGCTGAACGTATGTTGTTGGAGATCACGAGGACGAGTAAATAAAAGCCAGGAGTAAGTGATGGGATGGGGAATGATCGTTCTCCAATTCGGAGCCCATCAATAATGTAAAATACCTTTTTAGAATGTCATGCAGTCTTATCATGTAAATGTAGTTTTAGAATGTAATTGCAGTTGGAGAATGTCAAATGGCATGTTGGTGAATTTAAATGCAGTTTTCTAGAAGGTAAATACAGGATGTATACAGATGTAAATGCCGTTTAGAATATCAATGCAGAATGTAAATTCAGTTTTTAGAATGTAAATGCAGTTTTGGTGAATGTAAAGCAGTTTCTAGAATGTAATACAGAATGTAATGCAGTTTTTGAATGTAAAATGCAGTTTGTAGAAGGTAATGCTTTTTATATGTAAATGCAGTTTGTGATTTAATGCAGTTCTATAATTTAAATACAGAATGAATAACTGCATTTTAGAATGTAAATGCAGTTGAGAATGGAAATGCAGTTTTAGAAATGTTAATGCCAGTTGGTGAATGAAAATGCAGTTTCTAGAATGTAAATCCAGAATGCAATGCAGTTTTAGAATGTAAATGAAGTTTTAGAGGAATTGCAGTTTTTAAATATAAATACAGTTGCAAAGGTTAAAACTTAAAAAATTTTCAGTTTTGAATAATAATTGCAGTTTTAGAATATAAATGCAGAATATAAATGCATTTTTGTTGGAATTTATGAGTGAGAATGTAAATGCAGTTTCGAGAGCAAATCCAGATGTCATGCATTTTAAAGAATGAAAGTCGCCTTAGAAGTAAATCAGCTGTCGAATTTAAATGCAGTTAAAAATGTAAATGCAGTTTTAGGATGCAATGCAGTTTATTAGAATATAAATGCAGAATTAAAGCAGCTGAGATGTACATGCAGTTTTAGAATATTGCAGTTTTGGAATATAACTGCAGAATGCAAATCAGTTTTCCGAATGTAAAAATGCCATTTTAGAATGTAAATGCCGTTTCTTCTAGAAATGCAATAAGAATGTATTACAGTTTTCGAATGTAAATTCAGTTCTTATATGTAAGGCAGTTTCAAGACTGTAAACTGCAGTCTTAAAATGTAAATGCAGTTTTTAAGATTAAAAATGCAGTTAAAAAATGTAAATGCAGTTTTAGAATGCAGACGAAAATTAAATCATTTGTGAATGTAAATGCGATTTAAAATGTAAATGCATTTTGAGAATGTATGCAATTGAGAGTGTAAATTCAGTTGGAGAATGTAATGGCAGTTTTGATAATTAATGCATGTGGATTGTAAATGCAGTCTTAGAAATGTAATGGCAGTTTAGAATATAATAATTGTGAAGATGCAAGCAGTTTCTAGAATGCAAATACGGAATGTCAAACAGTTTTAGCATGGAAATGCAGTCTTACAATGTAAATGTAGTTTAGAATGGTAATTGCCAGTTGGATAATGTAAATGCAGTTTTAGAATTTAAAATGCAGAATGTAAATGCGTTTGGAGAGGGTGAATCAGTTTTTACAAGTGCCAGTGCAGTTGGAGAATGTAAGCAGAATGTAAATTCAGATGCGAATGTAAATGCAGTTGATGAATGGAAATGCAGTTTCTAGAATGTAAATGAAGTTTTAGAATGTAATTGCCAGTTTTTTAAAAAATGTAAATGCTTGGGAGAATGTAATCGTTGGAGAATGTAAATGCGTTTTAGAAAGAATATAAATGCAGTTTAGAATCTAAATCAGAATGTACATGGCGTTTTTAGAAAGTAAATGCAGTTGGAGAATGTAAAGCAGTTTGAGAATGTAAGGCAGTCTTAGAAATGTACATGCGTCTTAGAATGTAAATCAGTTCTACAATGTAACTGCTTGGAGAACTGCAATGCAGTTGGAGAACTGCAAATGCAGTTGGAGACTGTAAAATGCAAGTTGGAGAATGTAATACATTTTATATTAATGCAGTTTTTTATAATGTAAATGCATTTTTAGAAATTACATGCTTTTTAGAATGTAAATGCGTTAAGAAATGTCATGCAGTTTAGATTTAATGCAGATGTAAATGCTTGGAGAAGGTACTGCAGTTGTACAGTGCAAATGCAGTTGGAGAATTAATGCAGAATTAACTTTGCAGATTTGAATTAAAAATGCATTGAGAATGTTAATGCATTTTCTAAGAATTAATGAAGTTTTTAGAAGGAATTGGTCGTTTTAAAAAAAATGTAAATGCTTTTGGGAGAATGTAAATGCAGTGAAGAATGTCAATGCAGTTTTAGAATATAAATGCAGTTTTTAGAATATAATGCAGAATTAAATGCAGTTTTAGTTAGAAGTAACTGCAGTTGGAGAATGTAAATGCATTTGGAGAATGTAATGGTCTTAAGAATGTAAATGCAGTCTGAGAATGTAATGCAGTTCCTACAATGAAATGCAATTGGGAGAACTGCAAAGGCGTTGGAGAACTCAAATGCAGTTGGAGAATGTACATGCAGTTGGAGAATGTAAATGCAGTTTATGAATGGAAATGCAGTTTTTTAGAATGTAAATGCAGTCATAGAATGTAATGCAGTTTTTAGATGTAAAATGCAGTTAAGAATTAAATGCAGTTTTTAGAATATACATGCAGATTTGTAATATAACTGCAGAATGTAATGCAGCTTTTAGAATGTAAATGCAGTTGGGATCCATCAGTTTCTAGAATGCAAATACAGAATGTAAATACGTTATCGAATGGAATCAGTCTTATAATGTAAATGCAGTGTAATAATGTATAGGAAGATACAGGGGTTGTTCCCAAAGTGATGGAATGGGGGGGGGGGGTGGCACCCTCTCCTCAGAAGAGATTTACCAACATGCCAAGCACCAACACATGGATATACAGGCACTTATAATTTTGGTACCAATAGATAGATAAGGTCCTCACTCTTTCCTTGATCCTAACATGCGGTTTTAGGCTCTACTTGATGTGAAATGACCAGCTTTATCTAATAGAAGCATTTGGTGGCTATGTTTTTGATCGCTAAAGTTGCGACTCCCCACCCCCTCCCCACACCCCACAAACACCCCACCCTCTCCCCACACGCCCGCAACCCCGCAACACCTCAACCCCCTCTCCAACACCACACCCCCCCTCCCTCAACCACAACCCATCCCAACCAACCCCTGCAAAACCACGCGCCTTCCCCAAAATCCCTGTACACCAACTCCCCTCCCAACACCCCCCGCAAAACCCCACCCCCTCTCCACACCCAACACACCACATGCCCACCCCGCAACAAAACCCACCCCTCCCAAACCCAGCAAACACCCCACCCCTATCCAACTCGCCGCTCACCCACCCCCTCCCCAACACCACACCAAACAAAAAAAAAAAAAAAAGCGCAGCCCCCCCCCTCCCCAACACCCCTCAACCCCACACCCTCCCCAACACCCCGCAACAGTCCCACCCCCTCCCCAACACCACCCGCCTCCTAACACCCGCCTCACACCCCCCACCCTCCTCAACACCCTCCACACTCAACTCCCTCCCCCGACACCCCACCCATCCCCCCCCACATCTTCCGCACACGCTCACGCCCCCCCTCCATCCCCAACCCCGCCTCCCAACACCCCCACACCCTCGTCCCCCCCCACGCCCCCTCCCATCCACCCGCTTCCACCCGACCCCACCACACCCCCCACCCCCCCCATTCCCCCTACCCCACCGCCAACCCCCCCGTCCCCCCCCCGCGACCTTCCACCCCCCTCCCACCTCCTCCCCTTCCCCCCCCCCCCCACTCCACCACTCCCTCCCCCCCCTCCCCCCCTGCACCCCCCCCCCTCCCCAACCATCCCACAACACCCTGCCCCCTCCGCAACACCCCTGCCCTTTACATTGGGCCAACTTACATTTAACATTTTAAATGCATTTACCTTCTCCAACTGCATTTATGTTCTAACACAGTATTTATACATTTCTCCAACTGCATTTAACTTCAAAACCGGCATTTGTCATTCTTCATTACTTCTAGAAAACTGCATTTACCAATTCCCAACTGCATTTACATATTTTATTTTAATTACAATCTAAAACTCTGCATTTTACATTACAACCAACTTCATTTACCTTCTTCAACTGCAGTTACATTGTCACCTGTCATTACATTCTGCAATTTAAATTCTAAAACGATTTTTTTTTTTTTTTAAATTTTGCATTTATATTCTAAAACTACTGCATTTACATTCTAACAACGATTTGCATCTCCAACCCATTACAGTCTCTACTACGTTTACATGCCAAAACTACATGTACTTTCCTCCGTACCATTTTAAAACCACATTTAACATTCTCAACTGCATTTTTTTGCATTTACATCTAAACTGCAATTTACATTCTGTATTTACATTCTAGAAACTGCATTTACATTCACCAGCTAACAACTGCATTTGCATTTAAAACTGCATTTACACTCTCCAACTGCATTTTTTATTCTTTATTTACATTCTAAAAACTGTATTTACATCCCTACTGCATTACCTTCTAACCTTCATTTCCTTCTCCAACGAAGTTTACTTCTGTTTTACATTCTAAAACTGCATTTCATTCTCCACATGATTTTATATTCTCCAACTGCATTTACATTCTCGGCATTTAATAAATTCTAAAACTAACTGCATTTACATCAAATGCAGTTACATTTTAAAATTCTGCATTCAATCTAAGCTGCATTTTACTTTTAAACTGTCTTTCCATTCTGTATTTGCATTCTAGAAACTGCATTTGCTTCTCCATCTGCTTTGCATTCTCCAACTCTGCATTTGCATTCTCCAAGCGCTTTGTAATTGCAGTTTTAGAAATTAATTCTAACACTATTCGCATTCTCCTCCAATTCATTTACATTCTCCAACTACTTTTACCTTCCCAAAACTACATTTTACTTTCTCCGTTTACATTCCTAAACCACATTTACATTCTCCACTGCATTTACATTTAATTCGAAACTAAAATGCATTTACATTCTGTATTTACATTCTAGAAACTGCATTAACATTCACCACCTGCATTTGCATTTAAAAAACTGCATTTTACATTCTCCAACTGCTGCATTGTATATACTGTATTTACTTCTAGAAACCGCATTTACATTCACACCAACGCCATTTACATTTTAATCAAAATCGGCATTTACATTCTCCCAACGGCATTTCCATTCTCCATCTGCATTCTAAAAACCTGCATTTACATTCTTTAAAACTGCATTTACATCATAAGACTGTATTTGCATTCTAGAAACTGAATTTGCATTCTCCAAATGCATTTTGCATTCTCCAACTGCATTTACATTCTAACTGCATTTAATATTCTGCATTTACATTCTAAAACTCCAATTAAATATCTCAAAACGGCAATTTACAACAATCCTCGAACGGCATTTCATTCTAAAAACTCCAATTATATTCTAAAACTGCTTAATAACATTCTCCAACTGCATGTTGCTTCTGTATTTACCTTCCAGAAATGCATTTACATTCACCAACTGCATTTACATTCTGATCTGCATTTTACATTCCTGCAGTCCATTCCCCAACTTCATTGCATTTGTACAACTGCATTTACATTCTAAAAACTGGATTTCATTCTGAATTACATTCTCCAACTGCATTTGCACTGGTACAACTTCATTTACTAACCAACTGCTTTTATATTCTAGATCTGCATTTACATTCTGCATTTCATTCCCAAACTGCATTAACCACTTTACACTGCTTAAATGCTCAAAACTGCATTTACTAACACAACTCTCCAACTGCAATTTAATTATAAACGTATTACATTCTCAAACGAACTCATTTACAAATCTGTATTTACATTCTAAAACTGCATTTACATTTAAGCAAATGCATTTACATTTTAAATCTGCATTTACATTCTATTCCCAACGCAATTAACAATTCTCCATCTCATTCTAAAATGCATTTACATTCTTTAACTGCCTTTACATAAGACTGTATTGCATTCTAGAAAAAACCTGCATTTGCATTCTCCAACTGCATTTGCATTCCCAACTGCTTGTGACATTCCTAAAACTGCAGCATTTATATTCTCCATTATAGTCTTAACTCCAAGGACATTCTAAAACTTCATTTACATTCTACACTGCATTTAACATTCACCAACTATGCAACTCTGCATTACATCTAGATCTGCATTTTTACCTTCTGCATTACCATTCCATTCCCCAACTTGCTTTGCATGTGTACAACCTCATGTACATTCTAAAACTGTATTTACTTCTTCATTTATATTCTGAAACTCCAATTCATTCTAAAACTTTCATTTACATTCTAACATACATTTATATCAAAACTGCATATATTCTAAAACTGCATGATATTCTAACAACTGCCTTTTATATTCTAAAACTGCATTTATATTCTAAAACTAAACTGCATTTACATTCTCCAACTGCATTTTTACATTCTGCACCTTCATTCTCCAACTGCATTTGGCAACTGTACACTTCATTTACAATTCTAAAACTGCATTTCCATTCTAAGACTGCATTTTACATTCTAAAAAAACTGTATTTCATCATAAATACTGCATTATAAATTCTAAAACGTATTGAACTCTGTATTTATATACATTCTAGAAACTGCATTTAACATTACAACTGCTTTACATGTTAGATCTGTAATTACATTCTGCATTAACATTCCCATTGCCTTGTACAACTGCATTTACTGCTTCTCTTCTTATCGTGTCCAAACACTTCGTGGTTCTCAAATATGATCCAGCAGAGTGGGTACAACGTCTGGCTGCTTCACGAATTCCTCAGGGTCCTGTTTGTGCATTGTTGCTTCCAGCAATGGGCGATCAGAGGTTGTTCCATTGGTCTGTGGTGCGTTCCACAACCACCGGTATTTCCCTTTCCTGATCTGCTTCCATATATGCCCCACTTCTGCAAGGAAACCTTGGTAGAATTCGCCCGGCCACTTCTGTTTCTCAATCTGTTGGGGCATCGCCATTCAGCCCCTTAGGAGTCACTCCAGGTTGTAGAGCTCACCAGGTTCAATACCGATGATTTACTTGGTGTATGGCACTTCTTTCTTTCACAATGCGACTCTCTCATACTCCCCAGAGACTGATCCAAGAGGTTGGCCTTTGCCTAAGAAACTCCCTCTGGATTTAAGGCGTTTGGCAGCAGGTATCTGTCTCAGACGCATAGGTGCTTCACATTGGATACTTAGCAGCTACGCTCCTGCCATGCCGCTACGGCGCCACACGACGGACGTCTGCGGAACACTCCTTCTAGGACTACAAGTTTTCCGTTGGTGCTGGACGACGGAGGCATCCCGTTATAACCGGCAGGATGCACCCAACGCTTGATCAAGCCTCCCGGCATGGGCGCGACCCCTCCCACACAGCAGTCAACTCCCGCACACGAGCAACACAGGGCAAGCACCGTCGATCCCCCTTGTGCATGTGGGGCGAGCACCCCATCCTCTGTGCCAGCCAGTGATTTTTTGTTCAAGATGTTCAACCGCCGTAACATAACCCTACTTCCCGTCTTCTCGATGTGGGTTTTATAATAGAGAGTGCTGCTCTCAAGGCAACTCCTAGGTAGACAGGGTTACCACAGTGCTCCAGGGGAGTTCCAGACCAGGTAACTTTAAGCTGACGCTTGGCTTCACGGCTGCGTAGATGGAAAGCACACACCTGTGCCTCAGATGGATTTGCACGTAGGTGGCTCTCCCCACAACAAGGAGTGAGTTAATCCAAAGCCCCGGAGAGTCCCTCCTCAACAACCGCGAAGTCGGCATCCCGTGCGCCAATTCCAAGATCGTCTGCACAAATAAAACGACAGGTTCCTGCACTCCTAGTTTGGTCGTTGGTATATAGTTGAACAGGAGAGGTGCAAGAACACTCCCTTGTGGTAAACAATTCTTGAGCCTACGCCATCGGCTCTTCTTCGCTCCTAGCTGAACAAAGACCATCCTGTTTGCCAGCAATCCTCGGATAAGCTCAGTCAAGCGGATGTCCTTGGCAATTTCCAGGATCCCATGGAGCAGGCATATGTGGTTAACAGTGTCGTATGCTGCTGATAGGTCGACGAACACAGCTCCGGTCACCACACCCCCCTCGAAACCACCCTCAACGCGCCGAGACAGGCTGAGTACTTGGCTTGTTGTCGATCCGCCTGGCCGGAAACTGCTTTCTGGCATGAGGTGTTCGTCTATGACAGGTGCAATACGATTGGGCAGGAGGCGTTCAAAGATCTTGTAGGTATGGCTAAGGATTGATATCGTTCTGTAGCTCTTGGGATTGATGATCTTTTCCGCCATCGCTTAGGATGCCATAACAAGTGTCTTCCTCAGATCTTTGGGAACCTGTGGAACATAAGGCACCAATTGTAGAGCTCAAGAAGCCATTTTCCTTTGCTACGGGCCAAGATTTTTTAGTTGCCCAGCAGAGATGCCGCCAAGGCCTACTGCTTTCCCTGGTTTGAAGTTTAGCAATGTGGCCGGTTCCAGTTCGTCCTGTGAAGGTGGCTGAGTTAAACCAGGGGTCACCAGTTAATCCCTCTTATGCTAGTTTGATCTTCTGGGTTTCTTTTTGCTGGCACTTGCCATTTGAAAGAAGTTTGTGGGCAACTTGGGTGGGTGTGACTTTGGCTGCTGTTGAGGTTCTGTTGGATCCCCATCGGAGCTTTCTGATGGTAGACCATGCTTTCTCGCTGCTTTTATGGGTCATATGCGGCTGGTATTACTGCTCAAACTGCATTTACATTCACAACGTCACATTAGGTTACCTGATAATGCTTCTATTTTCACTTCTGAATTGTCGTCACTTAAGTTTGGCCTTAGAATTAGCGAAAATTTCCAATGAGAGTCATTTCATTATATTTACTACGTGATTCACTATCTATCTTTATGGCTTTAAATAAAAGGCAGAGAATGTCGTCATCCCTTATGTGCTGAGCTGAATGGAAGTATCTCTCAATTTGTCTCAATTGGATAAATCTGTTGTTTTAGTTTGGATTCCGATTCACATTGTATTCCAGGCAATGAAAAGTTGAATGTATTACGAAAGAAGCCTTAATATGAATATAACAGACGCTGAATCCCCTTTACATATTTTAAGGCGTCATTATAGCTTTTAATCAAAATAGGTGCAAATTTCTTGGTATCAGTTCCTAATAGAAAATGCCATTGCCTTTCAACCAACTGTTGAGTTTGGTAGTTGCAGTTTTGATTGGACCTAAGGGAGAGAGTTGTATTAGCGCGATTAAAATTGGTCATAGCTTATATGACCCATAGTCCTTTGCTTAGAGGTGAGCCATTCCCTCGGTGTCTTCCTTTGTGATTGTGCTTCTTTCTTTCTGTGAACATGTATTACTTGAGTGGCGTTGATTAAATGCGCTTATATTCGTAGAAAATATTAGTGGTCCCCAGATTGAAAACCTTATTACAAGATATTAGGCCTCTAGGTGATTAATTTCCTGAAGGAGGCGGATTTGTTTTATATTTTTAACTTTTGTTTTAAAAATGTGACTTGAATTTATTGTGGTGTATGTTTTATATGGGGATTTTTAATTTTTTAAAATAATTAGAAAAGATTAAAACTGAATTGAAGATAAGTGTTGAGTTTTGTCGTAACTTTAATACGCACTGCACACTCACTCTTACGCTTCCACCTTCACTCCCCTTTTCCCCCCCCCGACTGACATGACGCGGATCAACCTTACCTCTACTCACCCGGTGGAATGAGGTTGTGGGGTTGCGTTCCCAAAAATATGGACAAATTGTGTGGCAACAATTTTTCACGATTGTAATCAGTCAATTCTCAGAGGGTTTGTGTTTGTCCTATCCAAGGATTAAGACACTCAGTGTCAGAGAACCACATTCCTTGTTTAAATGCAGTTAAAGAATGTAAATGCATTTTAGAATTTAAATGCAGTTGAAGAATGCAAATGCAGGTCGATAATGTAAGTGCAGTTTTAGAAATTTAAATGCAGTTGCAGAATGTAAATACTGTTTGAGAACGTAAAGTAAATGCAGTCCTTAATGATTAAATGCATTTTAGAATGTAAATGCTGTCTAGAATGAATGCATTTTAGAAAATTTAAAATGCAGTTAAAGAAGTAAATGGCCGTTTTAGAATCAGACGGGAAAATGTAAATGCAAATTCAGAATGTACATGCAGTTTTAAAATGTAAATCCAATTGGATAAGTGTTACACGTAGTTTTAAGAATGTAAATACAGATGTAAACTAGTTTTAGAATGTATTGCAGTTTTAAAAGTCAATGCCAGATGTAAATGCAGATTAGAACTTAAATGCAGTTGAAGAATGTAAATGCCATTGGAGAATATAAATGCATTTTTACAATGTAAATGCAGTGAGAATGTAAAGAAGTTTAGAATGATATAGTTGGAGAATGTAAACGGTTGTAGAACGTAAATGCCGTTGGAGAAGTGTAAATGCAGTTTTAGAATGTAAAGCGTTGGAGAATGTAATGGCAGTTGGAGAATGTAAATATTTTTAGAACGTAAATGCATTGGAGAACGTGCAAAATGCAGTTTGGAGACTGTAAATGCGTGGAGAATGTAATGCAGTTACAATTAATGTAAATGCAGTTTTGAATGTAAATGCAGTTTTGAATATTGTAATCAGTTGGAGATGTAAAATGCAGTTTTTAGAATGTATACATTCACAGATGCAAATGCAGTTTTTAGAATGTAAATGCAGTTGGAGAGTGTAGACTCGTTTTATGAATGTAAAAGCAGTTGGAAGAATGTAAATGCAGTTGGGAAATATAAATGCAGTTTTAAAAGGTAAATGCAAAATGTAAATGTATATTTAGAACGTAAATGCCCTTGAATGTAAATGCAGTTTCACATGTAAATCAGTTTTAAATGTAAATGCAGTTGGAGAATATAAATGCATTTTTTAAACAATGTAAATTGCAGTTTGTACATATAAATACAGAATGTAAATAAGGCAGTTTTAAAATGTAAATGCGATCTTTTTTGTATAACATAAATGCAGTTGAAGAAGGTAAATACAGTTTCACAATGTAAATGCAGTAAAATTAAATGAGATTTAAATGTGCAGTTGTAAAATGTTTTTGTAATGGTAATTGAAGTTGGAGAATGTTAATGCAGTTTTTAGAATGTAAATCGGTTTTAGAATGTAAATGCAGTTTGAATGGCAAATGCAGTTTTAGATGTAAACTGCAGTTTTAGAATGTAAATCAGTTTGGAGAATGTAAATGCATTTTTTTTTTTTTTTTTTTTTTTTTTTTTTTTAAATGCATTTTTACAAATGGTAAATGCAGTTGGAGCATATAAAATACAGCATGTAAATGCAGTTTAAAATGTTAAATGCAAAGATTTATAACATAAATGCAGTTGAAGAATGTAAATGCAGTTTCACAATGTAAATGAGTTTTTTAGAATGTAAATGCAGAATTTAAATGCAGTTGTAAAATATTTTATAATGTAATTAAAATTGATATGTTAATTAACTTTGTCTGTTTTTTTATTCTTTCCTTTTCAATTCAACATTGAAAAGTTCACTGCAAATGCATTTTAAATGTAAATGGCAGTTGGTGCATGGTAAATTGCAGTTGGGAGAAATGTTAAATTCAGTTTTAGAACGTAAATGCAGTTTTGGAGAAGTGCAATTGCAGTTGGAGAATGTAAATGCATTTGCAGAATGTAAATGCAGATTAAAATGTAAATGCAGTTGGTGATGTAAATGCAGTTTCTAGAATGTAAATAAAAAATGCCGAAATGCAGTTTTAGAATGTAAAAATGCAGTTGGAGAATGGTAATACAGAATGTAAATGCATTTTTTTTTTTTTTTTTTTAACTTATTTCATTTTAATCAGTTTTAGAATACAAGATGGAGAATGTAAATGTAGTTTGAGAAATTAAAGGCATATTTACTATGCACCTGCAATTTGCTGAATGTAATGCAGTTCCTGGATATTAAATACGAATGTAATGCAGTTGCAGATGTAAATATGCAAGTTTTCGAATGTAGTGCTTTAGAATGTAATTGCAGTGTGCAGAATGTAAATGCAGTTGCAGAATGTAAATGCAGTTTTCGAATTTAATGCAGTTTAGAATGTAAATGCAGTTGGAGAATGTCAAATGGCAGTTTTTAGAATTCAAATTGCAAGAATGTAATTCATTGGATGGATGTCATGGCAGAATTTAAAATCAGATCTTATAATTCAATGCAGTTTGGTGAATTAAATGCAAGTTTTCAGAATGTAAATAAAGAAGTTCAAAAGCAGTTGGAGAATGTCCATTCAGTTTTAGAAGGTAAATGAGTTTTAGAAGGTAATTGCAGTTTTAAAATGTAAATGCCGTTGAGAATTTTTTTTAAATTTTAGAATTTATTGCAGTTTTTAGAATAATAATGCAGAATGTAAAATGCAGTTTTAGAAGTAATTGTTCAGTTGGAGAATGTAAATGCTGCAGTTTTAGAATTAAATGAATGCCGAATGTCAATGCATTTGGAGAAGGTAATGCAGTTGTACAAGTGGCAAATGCAGTTGGAGAATATATTCAGCATGTAAATGCAAGATTTAGAATTTAACTGCAGTTGTGAATTAAATGCAATTTCTAAATGTAAATACAGAATGCAAATGCAGTTTTTAGAATTTAAATGAAGTTTTAGAAGGTAATTTTTGCAGTTTTAAAATGTAACTGCATTGATAAGTAAATGCAGTTTTAGAATATACTTGCAGTTTTAGAATATAAATCAGAATGTAAGCATTTCCGAATGTAAATGCGTTGGAGAATGTAATGTGGCAGTTTCTGAAATGCCAATACAGAATGTATATTTTTAGAATTAAATGCAGTCTTAGATGACATTGCAGTTTTAATAAAGAATTTAAATGCATTAAAGAATGAAATGCGAGTTTTAGAATGTCATACGGCAAATGTACATGCAGTTTGTAGACCTGTTAACTTTAGAATGTAAATGCAGTTTTAGAATGTAAATGCAGTTTAGAAGTAAACTGCAATTGGAGAAGTGTAAACTCAGTTTTAGGCGTGAAAATGGAATGTTAATGCAGTTTGGAATGGCTATCCCTAAATCCCTAAACCCCACTTTTACCCACCGGCACTTTTTAAATTTGGGGCAAAATTCTCCTTTCAGTCGATTTCATCGCGGCGATCCCAACCAGCCGTAACAGGCCGAAGGCTTTCAGCCAGACCACCCTCTAATCTAGCGGCCACTTCCATGTAAATACTAAGATGGGGGCGGTAACGCTCTGGCCTTTTAGTTTCTTTGAAAAGTTTACATACCGTTTCCCCGGCTATGTTGACTTTTTCACCAAACAAAGATCTAGTGGGACTTTCCGCTGACCAAGGAATCGGTCCGCTCTGGACTTAGTTCCATTTTTTGAAAGTCTACCTGCCGTGGCCCGGCTAGGTGACATTTTACTCGGACTGCCGGGCCTGGCTATGACTTTTTTCACTAGAAAGATCACTAAAAGATCTGGGCGACTTTCCGCTGACCAGGAAGCGTCCGCTCTGGACTTAGTTCATTTTTGAAAAGTTCTAACTGCCCCGTGGCCCGGCTAGGTGACTTTTCACTGCCGTGGCCTGGCTTAGGTGACTTTTCACTCAAACTGAAGATCTAGGGCCCGACATTCCGCTGACCAAGTAAGCGGTTCGCTCTGGACTTAGGTCATTCTTGAAAAGTCTATCGCTGCCGTGGGCCGGATAAGTGACTTTTCACGGCCGTGCCTGGCGAGGTGACTTTTCATGAAATATCCCTAAAAGATCTAGGGCGACTTTCCGCTGAGGCCAAGGAGCGGTCCGCTCTGGACTATTCATTTTTTGAAAAGTCTACCTGCCGTGGCCCGGCTAGTGACTTTATTCCACTGCCGTGGCCCGGTAGGTGACCTTTTCACTGAAAGATCACTAAAAGATCTATGGCGACTTTCAGCTGACCAAGGCAGCGGTCTGCTCTGGACTTAGTTTTTTTTTCGAACTCTGGACTTAGTTCATTTTTTGAGATTCTGAGATGTACTACACTAACCCTCCTATAGTATATTCGTTCTGGTCGCGTGCCTTTTCTATCCTTAGAGCAACCTCATAGCGATAGCCCAGTACTTTACCTCACTAACTGACTTGTGCGAGTCAGATGTCAGAAACTGGGCAATGATAATGACGGCACTCTCTAAAACTACATAGTGAACCCTTCAACACCTTATCTACAAGGTTTTTCGGACACCGACGTTGTCCAACATTTTCTTGCAGACTCTACGGTATTATCTCCGGCCCATAAAATCGGTATTTTTCGCTGTGGCCCAGCTAAATTTTGCTGCCCTGGCCCGCTACTTGATAGGGTACTGCCGTGGCCCGGCTAACTTGAAAAGGTACTGGCCGTGGCCGCTAAGGTTTGGATCGGGCGTATCGCCACCGACTTCTGGTTCTGGTCCGCCGGGAATCACCTGAGGGCTTACTAAAAAAAATGTTGGCCACCTCCGGTTTTCCGCACACCATTAAATAGGTTTTGAAGGGAACAACATCAATGTAGAAAGAGTGCCGGGCCTGCCTGGTTTTCTGATCGCAGACCCAGTCTGGTCGGATGTGGTCAGGTGACGCGGTAGACGCTGAAAGTGCCAATTGGGAGCCCATCTTCGGGGACTCAGAACGTATACTATAGGGATTATATCCGGTACTGGCGCCTGGCGTGACTTTGGTCTGAGCGGCTAGAGTGTTTTGCGGCCAACATTTTCTATCCGGCAGACGGGGCGTTTCCCACTAGTAGTGGACTTTTCCCGAGAGCGGCTCCACGCTGAAGAGCCTAAAAAGGGACGGGGCCGTATGCGAAATCTGGATTTTGATCTAGGACCCTTTCGGTAGCGTTACGTTGAGTGTGTACAAAAATTAGCATGCGCAGATGCCCGCAAAAGCCGGCCTGCAAGCGGCTGGGGCGTGGCTCGGGACCAGAACGTATACTCTACATAGTCGAGCCACTGCATAGTGGGGCTTTGAAAATTGACAAGTCCGGAGCGAACCAGTTACACGCATGTAGCCGCGATTTTCCGGCGCTTGGAAGCCTACCGCTTGGACTTAGTTTTTTTTTTTTTTCATCCTTAATCCTTCCGCTCCTGGACGTAGTTTTTTTATTCACCCTTAACTATGGCTGTGTGATCTCGGGCCAAATTTCCCGTTAAATACCGAGGCATTGGTCCGCTCTGGACTTAGTTATTTTTTCAAAAGTCCCGGAGCGGACAGTTACAACACGCAGTAGCCCGATTTCCGGCTAAAGATCAAGGAATTCGACCGCTCTGGACTTAGTCGTTTTTTTTTCAAAGTGGACGTTAGTCCATTTTTCGAATGAGGACTTTTTCCATTTTCAATGTAGATAATTTGTCAAATCTAAAAATTGGATTTTTTAGTGAAAGGCCGGCCGCATCTGATTTTTAGTGAAAGTTATGGGTTAGGATGAGGTTAGGTCATCTCTGTTTAGGGATTAGGATTAGGGTTAGGGGACATCTGAAGTTTCACCGGAAGTAGTCCACTACTTTTGGGAGAAATTTTGGATCGGTGAAAAGATCCGTTTGGAGTCCACTTTCGGAGAAATTTTGGACGGTTAAAAGATCCGTTTCCATCATGTGCCCGGTACTTCCGGTACTTTGATTCCAAGGTATAAGATTATAAAATGCATCAGTTTTCAGGTAAGTACAGATGGCTCATTGGAAGGACGATGACCGAAGCCAACGCTACACCAAACCAACCCTCTAGGATTCCGGATTTCCAAGTTCGTGTCCCACTCAAGGTAAATGGCCAAAAGACAAAATGGCGTCCGGATAGAGTGAACGTCGTGTGCAGGATCATCACCGGGATTGTTTCTATTTATGCCTCTTTTATCTCGTGTCACCGATTAATTTGCTTAGTTTTTGGACTGTGATAGCAACAAGGAACATTTTAGCCTGATTTTTGTTTGGATGGAGACAATAAACAAAGAAAACAGGAGCGCATGAAGATGATACTACAACAGCGGATTTCAAACGCGAGTCAGTCCACCACCAGGACTACGCCATGTCCTAAGGTGAACCCTAACGCTATTGAGTATGGCCATCTCAGTGATAACAGTTGAGGTCATCAATACAATCCCAAGGGCCTGATTGCAAGCGGATGCGTTTGAACAATCAGTTATGTCATCGCTGTCAAAAAATTCTTGCGGGACAGGAATCACTAAGAAATTACTTGGGACACTTTGCAAGCAAGAAATTTCTAAATCTGTATAGAATACCCCGAGTTAAAGAAAGATCGAGGATTAAAAGGCACAGACGACTGGTCTACAAACAGAAGTAAAAAATGCATGGGATAGAATTTTCTCACAAAGTTGAGCATACACCAAGTGTGGAATGAATCAATAGTTTGACGGCCACCGCAGGAATATATACGTATCGTCGTGGGATATCCTGAAATGAAGGAGAAAATGTTAAGGAGATAGTGGATAACATCATGTTTATAAATTTGACTTTGATAATAAGTAGAGGTGAACGCGCTCATCGCGATGGCAGGGAGTATCGAGGTAAAGGTACTCCTCGTCCAATGCATCTTCTGATAAAGGTACTCCGTTTTGTGATAAATAAACATACTTAAAAACTGGAGACATCTCTAAAGGAATGTCTCGTAGCCGCATTGTCGACGCCTCCCCAAAGTCGACCCTGGAAGAAAAACAGAGTGGAGAAGAAGAAGTTGATGACTGTAAAATAAGAAAAGGTGTTAAACTACATCTCGCCGGAGGCATGTGGAAGAGGACGTCAGAGTAAAACCTGCCTCCATTTTATAAGCAAGCGACAAACCTAGTTCTGACTACAGGAATGAGGAAAATCACTCCATCACAACATAAGAACTTTTAAACGATATCCAATGTAAATAGATCTGGGCCCAATAATAGCCAGACCATATTATAATAATTTAATCATTCAGTGAAATAGGAATGATCCTAGATTCATGTTAAAATATGACATGAAAAATCAATATATATATGCATATATTGGAATGTATGAATCACAGGGACCAATCAATATTTGAAATTTCTAGAAATGAATGTGTTTATTATAATCTTGCAATTTCAAAAATGAAAGACTGTATGCAAATTGGTAAATAATCATCAGCCCTAAGTAGGCCTATAGTAAATCATTCCAATAAATGGAAGTGGATAATAAATTGCCTTCAAATATGCCGTGGCAAATGAAAAATGAATGTTGATGCATAATTATGAAAGCAAGTTTATCATTTCAAATCTGCTCAAATTTGAAATTTTGGAGCTGACAATTGAAATGGGATAGATGTATTAAAAATTGCAATAAGTAAACTACTGGAATCAAACATATTTGATCATTTTCAAAGAAATCAAATGAATTTGTGTCTTTTCAAATATGTCCGGTTTGAGTTACATGAATGAAATAGTTATGTAAATTGGTATGTATCAATAGAAGGGCCAGAACATACCAAATAATGTTGAATGAAATGAAAATTGGGTCATTTCCAATTATGATCTGACAAATCATGATGAGTACGATTTGATTGAAATGTAGACCATCAAAATTAGCTATAACTTGATTAATTAGTACAAAGAACGAAATTGTAGTTACAAGAAATGGAAATTTGGTGATTACAAATACTTTTAAATAAAATCATTTCAATTATATTGAAGTTGATATGTAGATTCTTGCTCAAATATGATGATACATCAACATTGTATGCATATATTGGGAATGTATGAATCACAGTGACCAAACTATTTGAAAATTTCATAGAAATGAAATAGAGTGTAAACTGTCCATTTTATGAATATATTGCAATTCAAAATGAGAGTGAAATTATTGCGAAATTGGTAACAATCAATAGGGGCCCTGAGTAGCCGCTATATTTTACATCACTTCCAGGATGGAAGTGAATAATAAATTGCTTTTTTCCAAATAGCCGTGGCAAATTAAAATGAATGTGTATGATATAATGACAGCGCCCCCTGCTTGTTTAAATTAATCATTTGAAACCTGATCAAATTTTGAATTTGTGATCTGACAAATTGAAATGGGGTATAGATGTATTATCAATTTCAATAATTAACGGGACTCAAAACATATTGTTCATTTCAAAGAAATTAATGAAATATGTCTTTTCAAATATGATCCCGATTTGATTAGCATAAATGAAATAGTTATGTAAATTGGTAACGTAATCAATGAGAGGCCAACATACCAACTTATGTTGAAATTGAAATGAAAATTGTCAATTTCCCAAATATGAAATTCAAAAACATTATGAGTACGATTTGATTAAAAATGTAGACCATCAAAATAGCTATAACTTGTTTAATTATTTAAAAAGAAATTAAATTTGGTATTTTACAAAGAAATGTTTTGGTATTTGACAAATACTTTTTTAATCATTTTCATTGTATTGAATTGATTAATATATTCATGCTCCAAATGATAGACAAATCAACTAAAGTGCATATCTGGACTGTATTTAATCAACAGGACCAAACATATTTGAAAATTTCATAGAACTGAAATACAGTGTAAACTGTCATTGTTAAAGTATGATATTGCAATTCAAAATGATAATGAATATATTGCAAATTGGGAATAATCAATGGGGCCTTAGTAGGCCTAATATTAGACCTATCCAGAAATGGCAGTGAAATAATTGTCCTTTTTTCAAATGTGCTGGGCAGATTAAAATAATGTTTTGATGCATATTATGAAATCCAATTTATCATCATTATTCGAAATTTGATCAATTTTGATTGTGATTCTGACAAATTGAAATGGGTATAGATGTATTCTAAAATTGCATAAGTCAATTAAACTGGAATCAAAACTTTTGAATCATTTCAAATAAAACAAATGGAAGATTCCGTCTTTTTTCAAATATGATCCGATTTGCTTACATGAAAAATAGTTATGTAAATTGGTATGTAATCAATGGAGGCCAGAACATACCAAATTTATGTTGAATGAAAGGAAATTGTCCATTTCAAAATATGATCTGACAAATCATGATGAGTACATTTGATTCAAAATGTTAGATCATCAAAATTAGCTATACCTTGTTTAATATTGTTTTAATTATTACGAGATATGAATTTGGTATTTACAAAGAAATTGAGATTTGGTATTTACAAAGCATAGAATTTGGTATTTTAGCAAAGAAATGAACATTGGTATTTTGCAAAAAGGAATTTGTAGTTACAAAAATGAAATTTGATATTAACTTTCAGATCCCAACTGTATTAGAAGTCAATTCCGGTATCCTTTGATTCATCACCATTTTGATAGCCAGGTGCACTATTTTTATCTATTCTTCTGTTAATGTCTCTGTGTGATCTTGTTGGGTGTTGTTTCAAATTAAAAAAAAAACTGATTTAATTTAGTTTTGGGTTTGTTTTATTTTATATTGTAAAGTTTTGTGTGTATTTTAATAAAGTTTTTTCGTTTCCTGATTTTATGTTTTACGTGTTTAAAATGTTAGTGTAGTGCAGTGTGTCTCAAATCGGTCAAGAAAACCAAAGAAATTTGTTTGTTCTTATCTGTAAAGTTTATGTTCACAAATGTTGCGGGGGGGGGGGGGCATTTGACTTCCAAAGAATTTCGTAAAAAATCAATACAATTAATTGGCATTGTGAGAAATGTAATGATACATTGCCTTCTCCCATTTAATCCTATTGTAGACCAGAGCGAATATTTTCTTGCATATATAAGATGTATTTAAATCCCCTGTCATTTTGATACCAACAGTTAATCGATATGAACATCTTGTGTTTGACCCTTTGAAAGATCACCGTGTGAGATATACAATCCTATATGTAATCCTAATACTGATACTATACTTAGACAGATTTGAAGAAAATAAAAATAAAATCGGTGGGGTACCTAATCGAGGTTAAATGCCAATATCAGAAGTATGATAAACACTCGATAATTAAAATATTTTTTTTACACAGTTGGTAACACATACATTTTTAACATCATAGGCCTTGTTGAAACATGGCAGAAGGACAAACCTCCCGATTATTTCCATTTAGATGGTTTTTAACTGGGAGTTGAGTTAATCGGTCAACATAAAATAGTGGTGGTGTGTGTTTAACATTGCAGACGCACCTGAAATATATTGTTAAGAATGACTTGAGCCAGGTGCAACACCCTTTGTATACGAGAAACGTTGTTGTATTGAGATAGAACGTGAGAAATCTAAAAATATAATTATAGGCGTCGATTTATAGATCGCCTGATCAAGATATTATTGAGTTGTAAATCAATTATAGATACACTATTATCTAAAATTTACTAAGATGAAAACAAGCTTATGTATATAATGGTGATTATAATATTAAGTTTGTTAAACGAGAACGTACACATGCCTACTAAAAATTCATTGATGGAATGACATCTTACTCTTTGTATCCTAGCATTACGAAAACCATCGAATTACTTCCAAATCAGCAACACTTATGATATTATTTACAATCGCTCACAGTATAGAATTGACTGATGTTTAATCAATGAAATTCACAAATCACACTGGTGTCCATGAATCGTAAACCACTGAAATCACAAAATCTCACAAATAGGCTTAGTGCAGAGTATTACATTGCTGAAATGAATGAAAATAAAATTTAAACAAGTTTGGCTCCAGTATGAGTTAAAGACACTTCAGTGATTTGAAAAATATTTGAAATTTGCAGGAATAGCTTCAAAGTGAAGGATAAGTCTGTGGAATCTCATTAGTTACCTTTTTCAGCTGTAGAATGACAGAAAAGGAAAGAAGAGAGAAAAAAGAAACGGCTAGTGTTCCAAGATACAATGTCCATTCAATTACGTGGTTTAGTTGTAGTAAGTGTCCATTCGGACCGTAATGACTAAAATCGCTGATTATGTCCTTTTAGGTTGGCTTCGGACTTCATTTGCAGGGTATGTGGGGATACCTGTACTCTTACATAATGCAAAAATCTGATTTTGATGATTTTTCGATTTGTGATTTAGCAAATTCACTGCTAGTGTCTTAAGGGCAATTTAACAAGGTTACCCGAAAGACACCACCAAAATGCTTTATTATGTTTATTAGCCTAAAAACGCCAAGGGCCAAATTTAATTTTTTTCTACCAAAATATGGGCAATCATTAATTAGGCCAATACATAAAATTTGGGGCAAAATATTTCCTGTTAAAACACGTGGCCCGTGGGATCCCTGATTACATTAAAGAAACTATCAGTGATTGAAAATATTTGATTTGCAGGAATAGAACCTTCAAATGAAAGGATGTTGAGAAGTTCAAAGTACTTTTCAGCTGTAGAAGTGACCGGAAAGGAAGAATACGGCAGTGTTCCAAGTAGTCGATTCTCAATTTCAATTACGTGTTGTAGTTAGTTTCCGTTCGGACAGTAACGACTCTAATCTCTACGATTGTCCTTATAGGTTGCTTCTGGTATTATAATTTGCAGGGTATGTTAGGATACCTGTACTGTTAATACATGCAAAAAATCTGTTTTTTTTGATGTTTTTCGAGTTGTGATTTAGCAAATTCAATGATAGGTCTTTAAGTGTAAAGGTCCAGTCTTTGCCTTCATACATAAGTGCCAAGGTTTTGTTTTTTTAAGTTCATGATACAAAGCACGGAAACAATCTGAAATTGTTAGGGTGCTCACGAGTTCATGAAATTCTCCTGGGAATAAAGTAAAGGGTTGAAAGTTAACCCTTGAGTATGGAAGATGATAATTCTTTAAAAATGTTTATGTTCCGCATACTTAATATGAAATCTTCTTAGTTGGGTGTGATTCGAGCCAATCATTGTAACATAACAGTTTAATTTGAAAGAATTGACATCCATGCTTCTGTCTGTTACCACCATTATGCTTTGTGTTCAGTTTTACAAAAAACCGTTATTGTGCCTAATATTAAAGCAGAGGGCAGTGCACATCTAGGGTGTTTGGTTTGCTTTGTTGGGTATTTATTGCAACCCTAACCTGTCATGGCAGTAAAGTCCATGCCGCTTCATTCATTGATGTTTTATGTGCGCCATAGGCTGATGGTTTATTTAATTTAGAAAAAATACCTAATGAGAAGACTACAAGATGGAATAGGAGAACCTGTACATGAGCAAGACCCCAGTGTGGTCACCTTGTACGTCTAAGAATTCAAAAAAGACCCCTATTCACACGCTTTCAAGGACAAGTTTTGAAAAAAATACTCCCCTATTTGGGGGAAAAGCAAGGACAATTTTGCTTCAAAATACCTTTTTTACCAAAAATAATAAAAAACGTTTTTTTTTTTAAAAAATACCCATTTGTGCAAAACAAGATATTTTCCAGGGACAATGAGTTTTAAACTTAATCTGTCCCACACTTAGGCGTCTCATTTATCTTGTATTACTTTAATGATTTGCCAGTCTCTTATATTTTTGATGAAGAATTACCCCTTTCCCCCCACAATAAAATCAACACATTTGGACCAGATAATTAAAGTTATAGTATTATGTCATGTACCTGCACTTTACTTACTACACAATATTCCACCATCCAGCATCACCACAACTGTTCATAAAACTGCTCATGTTGTAGAAGTTGCTGACAATTAAACAAATCAGTTAATAAATTTCTAAAATTATATTTAACCAATCAGTATAACATAAGTACTTATTCTTAAACAATTTTAATAATTTCCACAACTCAATGCATGACCAAAACTTGAAATGGTGAGGAATCGTCTTTCTGCGCATCTCCATACAAATCCTTTGAAGAAATCTCTAGGAGCTTAAAATGACGGTCTGAAGTGTGTGAGTATTTACTCGCCAACTTTCCTAACTCTTCCAAAAATTCAAAACCTGTTAGACTGTTAGTAGCGAATGTTTTTTCTGTGGATTCAGAGGACCTTTCACAAATTTTCAAAAGCCTGTTTCTAGTGTACGACTGTATGATGTATTTGGTGGAATGCATGCAAGAATGGATAAAATAAAGTGGCGGACCATGAATGATAGTTCCCATCACGCATCGATGGAAACTTTGGGATATTCATGGGATGTTGCACGCTGTAGGCCTAATTGTAAAATGCCTTAAATAAAGTGGTCAGGTGGCAGGTGATATGTACTTTGAAGTAGACCCCAAGAGCATTCCACTACGATTGTTTCCAAGTTCTTGTTCTCCGTGAGAATATCAAAAACAACCCAAAAAACTTACTATGTTTGTTTATAGGGGTTGTTGAGCATGATTGCAGTATGGATGGGGCACTGCAAAATAAAGTCCTTGTCAAAGCTGATTCGCTGAATTTTTCACCAGCTCGAGGTGAATCTATACCCTATACCATGATTACTCTTATAGTGTAATCCAAACTTGGCTGAAATCACCACAACCAAAGATGCCAGTGCAGTGCAATGGATGCTGCGTGGTCTTCATGTTATTCAGTAACGCAATGAAAAGACGAGTGCCACTGACACGTGCAGACGAAGGTTTGTTAAGCGGATCGTCTGGCTTGTTTGTAAAATGCTTTGTGATTGCCAAAAATCTGGCGGGAGAGTTGTTTTTTCCAAAAATACGTGTGACAATCAAAGATGCGGCAATGACGTAATCTTACTGGATCAAGATTATTCACGACGCGTGACTTTGTACCTGCCACCACACAAAATTAAAACGTAACAGGATTTCATAAGTGGTTTGGCCTTATCAAGTTGTATGGACAGACTGAACAAGACACGGGCTCAGAATCGCTGTGAGGATTCGAGGAAGTTCGCAATTCTGTTTGGGAGGGAGATTGGGTAGTGGTGTTGACTGTGAACGGTAGTAATTCGTAAAACGAGATTGATCGAGCACATAACATAAAGGTATGAAATAGATTTCTGAGACCATTTTATTTAGTTTTTAACCCAGTGACATGTATACAAGTTTGCATGGGTGCCGGCCTTAGGTCTGAGGGAAAGGGGGCGGGGGGGAGGGAAGGGATTTTGCATGGGTGCCGGATAAGGCCCTGGGTATGTAGCACTGGATAGGTTTTTCAGTTGTAGGACATGTTTACTTCTTGTTTGTACAACTGCAAGGAGGAAACAAGACAGATTTAATTCAGTGAACAAGACTTGAATTTTTGACCTAGAGTATGTCATCATGCTTAAAGGTTGTAATGAAAGGTTTTAAAAATTGGTTCCAATTTTTATAGTCTAGGATATTGTTCTCCGGCCAATTCTTGTTCGAAAGCAACTTTTGAAATTGAGTTCACCGAATGTGTTTACTAAGTTGCCTCCCAATTATGATTTAACTTTGCGGGTGCCCCGCATTAACATTAACAAAGAAACAAATAACAAAGAACATGACTTAACACCTCCGGGTCCAAAACACAGAAATCTCAATGTTATATATTATACACTGATGAAGAAATAATAGGATATTTCCCTAAATTGCATCCAATAAATGCAGTCTAATTTTACTTGCCTTGAAGTTGATGGGCCTAACATGCAGACACGGGATACTCGGGCTCTTAAATCCTAAATTCGAGTTAGTTTTTACTTTCGATGTATTCACCTTACATACATGATCTAAACATTTGGGTTATGATTTAGGTTTAAGGGTTAGTTTGGCTTAGAATAATGGCCTATGGGGCTTAGGAGAATGGTCTATGGTTAGGGGATAGGCTAGGGTTAGGGTAATGGTGTATGGTTAGGATAATGGACTATGGTTAGGGTAATGGCCGATGGATAGGGTGATGGCCGATGGTTGGTTAGGGTGATGGCGCTGGTTAGGGTCGATGCCGATGGTAGGGTGATGGGCGATGGTTAGGGTTGATGGCCGTGGTTAGGGTGATGGCCGATGGTTAGGGTGATGGCCGACGATGGTTAAGGGAATGGCCGCATGGTTAGGTTAATGGGGCCGGATGGGTTATGGTGATGGCCGATGGTAGGTAAGGCGTGGTATAGGGTACTGGACGATGGTTAGGGTATGGACGATGGTATGGGTTAATGACCGATGGTTAGGGTTAATGGCCGATGGTTAGGGTAATGGCCGATGGTTTAGAGTAATGGCTGATGATAAGGGTAATGGCCCGATGTCGAAGGGTAATGGCCGATGGTGAAGGGTGATGGCCGATGGTTAGGGTAATGACCTATGATTATGGGTAAATGGCCTCCTGGTTGGGCAATTGCCTTGGTTAGGGCAATGGCCTATGGTTAGATTAATGGCCTATGGTTAGATTAAGGCCTATGGTTATGGTAATGGCATATGGTTGGGGTAATGGGGCCTATTGGTTGGGGTAATGGCCTATGGTTGGGTTAATGGCCTATGGTTGGGTTAATGGCCTATGGTTGGGTTAATAATGGCCTATGGTTGGGTTAATGGCCTATGGTTGGGTTAATAATGGCCTATGGTTGGGTTAATGGCCTATGGTTGGGTTAATGGCCTATGGTTGGGTTAATGGCCTATGGTTGGGTTAATGGCCTGTGGTTGGGTTAATGGCCTATGGTTAGGTTTTAATGGCCCGATTGTTATGGTAATCCTATTTTTAGGTTAATAGCCTATGGTTAGGGTCAAATGGCCGGGCCTATGGTTAGGGTAATCCTATGGTTGGGGCAAAATGGCTTATGGTTGTGGGCAATGGCCTATTGTTGGGGGTTGGCATGGCCTATGGTTGGGGCAATGGCCTATTGCTTTTGTGCACGCCTATGGTGTGGGGCAATGGCTATGGTTGGGGGGTTATGGCCTATGGTTAGTGTAATGGCCTATGGTTAGGTAATGGCCTATGTTTAGGATAGAAATATGGCCTGTTGTTAGGGCAGTAGCCTATTTTAGGACCAATGCCTATGTTAGGGTGCAACTGGCCAATGTTAGGGTAATGGCCTATGGTTAGGGTAATCCTATGTGAGGATAAGGTCTAGAGAATGGGCTAGTTTAGGGTAGTGGATCCTATGTGAGGGTCATGAGTCTATGTTGTGGGAGTGGGTCTATGTTAGGGTAGTGGTCTAGGTTAGGTAGTGGGTCAGGTTAGGGTAATTAGTCTAGGTTAGGGTTGTGGGTCTAGGTTAGGGTAGTGGGTCTAGGTTGGTTATGTGTCTAGGTAGGGTAATGAGTCTAGTTAGGGTAGTGGTCTAGGTTAGGGTAATGAATCTAGATGTTAGGGTAGTGGGTATAGGTTAGGGTAGTGGGTCTAGGTTAGGGTATGTGTCTAGGTTAGGGTAGTGGTTCCTAGGGTTAGGGTAGTGGGTCTAGGTTAGGGTAGTGGGTTCTAGGTAGGTAGTGGGTCTAGTTTAGTGTAGGTGGTTCTAGGTTAGGGTAGTGGGTCTAGGTTAGGGTCGTGGGGTCTAGGTTAGGGTAGTGGTCTAGGTTGGGTATGGGTCTAGGTTATGGTAATGGGTCTAGGTTATAGTGTATGGGACATGGGTTTTCTAGGATTAGGGTCTGTTCTAGGGTGTCTTGGTTTAGGGTGAATGTTCTAAGGTTTCTAGGATTAGGGTAATAGTCTAGCGTTTGTACAACAAGCAAACACCGCTTCCTGAAGCCAAACTAAGCATGTGATTCCCGACCATAGTTAGTTCACCGTCGTCAATGTGGTAGTTTTACTTAAATATTAACAGCCAGGCAATTTTAACAAAGACAAATCTGGCACTGGTATTGAAAAACTATCCTTAGAATAAACTTAGGGTTAAGGTCATGGTGTAAGGTTAGGATAAATGGCCGATGGTAACAATACAATTTCCTTCCCACCATGATGCTTTACATGAAAGTAAGATCCATTTTACTTGGTAAACATCATGAAACTTGATGACCAAGTAGTGTGCAATTAAGGTAAAAGCAGACATTGGTTTCCTTCCATGCATCATATTCGGTTTATGACCAAATAAAGTAGCCATATATCAGGAATTTACTATATTTTCACCCCCCCCCCCCCAAAAAAAAATAAAAATATTCCTGAAAACATGCAGCCAACTCTTGATTGTCTATTCAGAGGGAACTTTCATTTTTTGCCATGATGACTAACAAAATATTGAGGTAGCTAGCTCTTTAACGAGCCTGAGATGCCTATATTTAATCATTCCAAGAAATGGAAGGTTATGTCATAAATTGCCCCTACTTCAAATATGCCGTGGCAAATTAAAATGAATGTTGATGCATATTATGAAAGCAAATTATCATTTTCAAATCTGATCAAATTTGAAATTGTGATCTGACCAAATTAAAATTGTATAGATGTATTATAAAATTTCAATAACTAAACACTAAACTACTGGAATCAAAAACATTTTGATCATTTCCAAGAATCAAATGGAAATATTTTGTCTTTTCAAATATGATCCCGATTTGAGTTACATGAATAAACTAGTTATGTAAATTGGGTATGTAAGCCATAGGGCCATGAACTACCAATTATGTTGAATGAAAGAAAATTGTCATTTTCCAATATGATCTGACAAATCATGATGAGTACGATTTGATTAAAAATGTAGACATCACAATTAGCTATAACCTGTTTAATATTACAAAGAAACGAAATTTGGTATTTACAAGAAATGAATTTGGTATTTACAATACTTTTAATCCTTTTCAATATAATTGAATTGATAATGTAGATTCTTCCTCAAATATGATATGACAAATCACTATGTAGGCATATAGTTGGAATGTATGAATCAACATTGACCAGAACATATTTGAAAATTTCATAGAAATTAAATAGGTGTAACTGTCATTTTAAGTAGGATATTGCAATTCAAATGAGAGTGAATGTATTGCAAATTGGTGAAATAATCCATAGGGGCCATTGTAGGCCTATATTTACATCACTTCAAGGAATGGAAGTATAAAATTGCCTTTTTTCAAATATGCCGTGGCAAATTAAAATGAATGTTGATGCATATTAATTAAACTAATTATCATTGAAACCCTGAGCAAATTCTGACTTTGTCAATCTGAAAATTGGAAATGGGTATAGATGGCTTAAAATTTCAATCATTAACTGGAAATCAAAACATATTTGGTCATTTAAAGAACTTATGAAATATTGTCTTTCAATATGATCCGAGTTGATTACATAAATGACATATTATGTAAATTGTATTAATCAATAGATGCCGAACATACCAAATTTTATGTTGAAAGAAATGAAAAGTGTCATTTCCCAAATATGATCTGACAAATCATATAGTAAGATTTGATTAAAAATGTAGACCATCAAATAGCTATAACTTGTTTAATTATTACAAGACTGAATTTGGTATTACCAAGAAATGTAAATTTGGTATTTACATACTTTTTTAATCATTTCATGTTTGAATTGATAATAATTCATCTCAAATAAATGATAATGACAAATCACTATATATGCATAATTGGAATGTATGAATCAACAGGGACCAGAACATATTTGAAAATTTCAAGAAATGAAATAGAGTTGTAACTGTCATTTTTAAGTATGATATTGCAATTCAAAAAATGAGAGTTGAAGGTTCTGCAGAATTGGTAATATAATCAAATAGGGGGCCTTAGTAGGCCTATATGTACATCACTTCAAGGAATGGACGTTTAATAAAAATGCCTTTTTTCAAAATATGACGTGGCAAATTTTTTTTTAAATATGAGGTTGAGGCATAGTATGAAAGCTAATTTATCATTTGAATCCTGATCAAATTTGAAATGTAATCTGACAAATTGAAATGGGGATAATGTTGATAAAATTCAATAATTAACTGGAATCAAAACATATTTGGTCATTTACAAAATATAAATGACATAGTGTCTTTTCAAATATGATTCCGATTTGATTACATAATGAAATGTATGAAATTGGTATGTAATCAATAGAGGCCAGAACATACCAAGTATGGTTGGAATGAAATGAAAATTGTCATTTCCAAATATGATCTGACAAATCATGATGAGTACGATTTGTTAAAATGTAGGACATCAAAATTAGCTATAAACTTGTTTAATTGATCTATAAATAGACATAATTTGGTATTAAAAAAGAACATGTAATGGTATTTACAAAATACTTTTTTAATCAGTCAATTGTATTTGAATTGATAATAGATTCAGCTCAATATGCTTATGACAAATAAACTATATATTGCATATATTGGATAGTATGAATAAACTAGGGACCAGAACATATTTTAAATTCAGAATTGAAATAGAGTGTAAACTGTCATTTAGTATGATATTGTTTTTTTTAAAAGTTTTAAAATTACAGTATATTGGGAAAAATTAAAGGTTTATGCCTGAGTAGGCCTATATTTAAATCATTCCAAGAAATGAAGTGAAATAAATAGTGCCCTTTTCAAATTGCTGCAACAAGTAATTGAATGGTGATGCATATATGCAAGCAAATTATCATTTCAAATCTGATCAAATTTGGAATTTGTGATTCTGACAAATTGAAATGGGTTGATGTCTTATAAAATTCAATTTAAGTAATTAACTGGAAATCAAAACATATTTGATCATTTCAAAGAAAACAAATGAAAGATTCCGGCTTTTCAAATGATCCGATGTGTAATGAATGAAATCGGTATGTAAAGGGTATGTAATCAATGGAGGCCAGAACATTACCAAATTTGTTGAATGAAATTGAAATTGTCAAATTCAAAAATATGATCTGACAAATCATGATGAGTACGATTTGATTCAAAGTAGTCAGCAAAATTAGATATAACTTGTTTATTGTTAATTTATTACCAGAGATATGAAATTTGTATTACAATATGATATGGTAGGGATGATGTGGTATTTACAAAGAATGAAAATTGGAATTGCAAAGAAAATGAAATTGGTTAGTTACAAAGAAATGGAAATTTGATATTAACTTTCATGTCAAACAATCTTATTGACAATCAATTGAGGTGGTAATTCAGTTTATGATCATCACCCAATTTATGAATAGCCAAGGTGGCCTAGTTTATAATTCTTTTTCTGTCAAAATGTCTCTGTGGTGATCTGGCCATTGTATCTGGGAATCACACAAACTTGATTTAATTAGTTTGGGTTGTTTTATTTGATATTGACAAGTTTTGGTGTTAATTTATAATATTTTTTTCGTTTCGATTTTATTTTTACGTGTTAAATGTTAAGTGTAGGTGCAGGGTGTCTTAAATCGGTCAAGGAAAAAACCAAAGAATTTGTCTGTCTATCTGTAAAAGTATGTTCACAATGTTGCCAGAGATGTGACTTCCAAAGAATTTCGTTAAAAAAAAATCACTATAAGATTGGCATTGTGAGAAAGGTAAGTGATACAAAGTGCTCTCCCATTTAATCATATTGTAGACCAGAGCGAATATTGCTTGCATATATAAGATGTATTAAATCTGTTTGAGACAACAGTTAAGCGATATGAACCCATTTGTGTTTGACCCTTTGAAAGAGACACCGTGTTGATATATACAATCCTATATCGTAATAATAATACTGAGTACTATACTGAAGACAAGATTGAAGAAATCAAAAATAAAATCGGTGGAGGTAACCTATAGATGTTAAATTCCAATTCGAAGTCATGTATAAAAAACTTCTATAAATTAAAAGATTTTTTAACAGTTGTAACATACATTTTAACACACAGGCCTGTTGAAAAATGGCAGACGGGAAAACCTTCCGTTATTTACATTTAGAGGTTTTAACTGGAGTTGAGATAAGCGGCAAAATAAAAGATGCGTGGGTGGTGTGTTGTTTCTACATTAAAGACGGGACCTTGAATATATTGTTGAAATGACTTGGCCAGGTGCAACACCCTTTGTATACAGAAAGTTGTTATGAGATAGAACGTGAGAAATCTAAAAAATAATATAGGGTCGTTTATTAGACTCGCCTGATCAAGATATATGAGTTTAATCAAGTTATAGATAAATATGATCTAGAATACTAAGATGAAAAACAAGCTTAGTATATAATGGGTGATATAATATTAATTTGTTAAACGAGAACGTACACATGCCTACTACAGAATTCATTGATGTAATGACATCTTACTCTTTGTATCCTAGAATTACGAAAACCAACTCGAATTACTTCCAAATCAGCAACACTCTAATTGATAATATTATTTACAAACTCTCATTACAGAGCGATTGCTGGTATATTTGAACTGATATCAGTGATCATTTACCATTTTATTGTCCCCGCCGAACGAAGTTCGGAGGGGGGGACTATAAAATGGGACTCCGTCCGTATGTCCGTCCGTATGTCCGTACGTATGTCCGTCCGTATGTATGCTCCGTATGTCCTGATAAAAATGTAAACCCTGGAACATTTGGGCATATCTATTTTTCTGGACAGCGAGATAGCCAAACTTGGGTATATTGTAGGAGGGGTATGCCCCCCTACTACCCATGTAATTCATTCCCCCAGGGTTCTCCCCGGTTTCTGTCAGGGGGTAGGGGAAACAAGGTAGCAAAAGGGTCAATATTGCCACAGAATTCACAGGTGTCTTACAATTTACGAGCAGTAAGGCTACGAGGATGTAACTTGGTGGAAGAAGCAGGTTGATGAGTTCTCAACCGATTACTTTGGTGTAATATGCTAAAATAAGTATCTATTTGCATAATTGATGACATTTTCCCCAACAGGGCTTGTGTACCAAGTTTCGGAGTTCTTGGAAGTCTAAATTGAGTAACTTGGTGGAAGGAGCGGGTGAGGAGTTCTCAACCTGATTAGATTTTGGGCAAATTTGTTTTAGTTCTGGTTGTTACATGTGGGTCATTTCTTTGGCGTTGCAAGGACTGTTTAATTCTTGGGAAAATGTGAAAATACGTAACAAATTCATGTTTCGCCGCTTTTCAGGAACCGTATGGGTCCCCCCAATTTAAAATGTGGTCACATGAGTTTTTTCACAAATGTGTGCCAAATGAATGGTAAAATATCATATTTTTACTAAATTTAGTGAATTTTCAGGGAATTTTGCATGATGAATTTTCAGATTTCTGAGTCATTTATTGAGTAACCATTTTTTCAAGTTATTTGGCGAGCTTGAGGGCCAAATTTAAGGGTGGAATGGTGCAGTTTGAGTTGTCACTTAGTGATCGCGATATTCGGCGGAGACATATTTTACGCAGCGTAAATACGAGTTCGCCTGGTTTCAACCAAATTTTCGATATATCGAAAATGATGAAACCAGCATAACGAGAAAAAAGGATAAATGATCTAAATGTACGTTATTCAAAACAGATTAAGTTGTGTTGATTGGGATGCTGTTTGTTCATCTGAGGAGGCCAATGTATTCATACAAAAGCATTCATTGAGAGTGTAATATATTGTATGAAGAGTGTTTCCAAAAAAGAAAGTAAAAAAAATGTGTTCGAAAAGAACAAGCAAAAACGCACATGGATAAAAGAGTTTTCAGTGATGCAACGTATTGTATTAGCAGAGAAGAATATTTTGTGTAAGAAATCAGAATAAGCCCACAGAGAGAAAAACTATTCTCAAGTATAAAACATACAGAAATTAAAACTGAATCCAGTGTGACTTAGGTGGCTAACAGGATTATTTTAGCACTTTGTGGAAAAAGAAAAAAACTTCTATGAGGAATACGTGGAAAAATTTTGCACTCAATTTAAATCTTCTAAAAAGTCAGCTTCTAACAAATTTGTAAATAATGGCCAAATTTGACAGATCCAAACAAATTGCTGATGGATTTAATGGAATATTTTGCAACATAAGGGCCTTCGTTAGCTGCCCAATATTAAACACAAGGAGCGATTCAAACACATATCTACCAAATGACCATCTTAGTGCTTCTTGTTATTTAAAACTACGGATGAGATGGAAATAATAGGATAATACGGGAAAATTGAAGCAAAACAAGTCCCGGGCCATGATAATATTAAATCTGAACTTGTTAAACAAAAATTGCAAGTGAAATTTCCTATCCTCTTAAACTAATGATCAATCTACCCTTACTTCAGGTGTTGTTCCAAAATGATTTAAAATGATAGCTACAAGTTGTCCAATCTATAAAAAGGTAGTCCTGACGGCAGTTGGTAATCAGACCTGTTTGTGTTACCCTGTTTTCGTAAAATCTTTGAAAGAGAATGCACGACAGATGTTATGGACACTTATTGACAAAAAATAACATTTTATATAAAAAACAGTATGGATTCCGAAATAAACATTCTAAGTGACATGGCGGTATGGGATTTTGTAAAAGATCTAGTGAGGCCATGGATAACGTATGTATAAGCGGGTATTTTTATGGCTTATCAAAAAGCTTTTACACCATAGATCACAAGGATGTTACTAGATAATTATATTCATTATGGGTTTCGTGGGGTCTCACATAAATGGTTTGCAAATTATCTCTCTGACAAAAACAGTATGTATCTTTAAAAAATGTACATCCTCAATGAAAATGGTTTGCGGTGTACCCCAGCGGCTCTTTTCTTTTGTTCTTCCTTCTCTAGTCTTGCGTGCCTTGGTTTTTTGCCTTTCTTGGGCCATTACTCTTATAATTTACATGAACGACATTTGTTACACTTAAAAAGTCTTAAAAATTTATTTTATTTGTGCGATGACACAACTGATTTTATTCTGGAAGAGATGTTCAGGCCCTTATCACTACAATGAACAATGAATTAAAGAAGTGGGCAAAATGGTTTAAATGCAATAAATTATCTCTAAATGCATCAAAAACCTATTCTTAGCTTAGGTCCAGCATATCGAAACAAAAACGTGCTCATATAAATGTTGACCTGCTCCCACGAAACCGGACAAAGTCGGAAAATTTTCATTTTGAGATATGTGCAGATTGAAATGCTGAGAAAACTAAGCTTAAGATGATGTATAACATGTCAACATCGCACTTTCTTTTGTCCATTCAAAAATCAATTATACCTGATATTCTTTGTTTCGCTATTCGATTTACACAAGTTTAGTGATCTCTTTCTCCTAAAAGTACTCTGCGCGACTTGGTCCTGGTTTGTGGGAGAAGGTCACAAATAATGACATATTACTTAGTGGTTGCCAAATTAACTCGTTTTCTAATGCTAAATGTTTGGTATAACTATCGATGAAAAAACCTGATTCTGGGAAATGCCATATAATGACATTTGTAAAACGTGTTCAAAAAATATAGGCGTCTAAACAAAGTGAAACATTTCTTACCAAAACCTGTGTTATACCAATTGTATGGTTTCATTAATTATGCCTGATATGAATACGGAATTTGTTATGGGAAATGCTA
The DNA here is from genome assembly GCA_023653785.1 of Ophioderma brevispina. Lineage (NCBI taxonomy): Eukaryota > Metazoa > Echinodermata > Ophiuroidea > Amphilepidida > Ophiodermatidae > Ophioderma > Ophioderma brevispina. The sequence continues at coordinate 27,686 of JAMKCH010058460.1, read as the reverse complement.
GTGAGAATATTTTCTAAACTATTCAAACTTCAAAAAAGGGCTTTGAGAATAATGTCTAATAGGAGGTTATCTAGGTCCCACCAAACCTTTGGTGAAAAGATAATATATTAGATATTTTCCAATTTAATGATAAGGGAACTGGGGAGTTTATGTACAAGTACCAGAATGGTTTACTTCCACAATAATTGATTCATTTATTCACAGATTTGGAAGTGGACATAAATATGATCAAAAAACATCAAATTACCGGATTTGAGATTCACAAAATGAAACTGTGTAACCCGCTGGCCAACTTTTTGGAATAACTTACCACTTCGTATTAGAGTGCGACTACAAAAAATTAAACCTACCCCTCTTTAGGAAGGGATTTCTTTCTTTCATAGGGAGAAAAAAAACAAATAGTCAGTTTATTCATGTTAAATTTGTTAGTAAATTCATAAATATTTTACTTATCTAGTGAGTCACATAAAACCAATTAGCGTTTATTTTGGTTCAAATGATTTGTAACATGATGTCTTTGTTGCTGCGCGATTGTCCGTGGTTGCCACGTGTTCCATTTTGTCCAATTCAGTAAGTGCCCAATGTTAGGGAGTTTTTCATCAAAGTTTCCATTTTTATTATTTTTGAATGTGTATATGCGTCTATTTAAGGTATTCATTATTTTGGCAGCCTCTTGTCAGTTGTTATATTGACATGAAATGTATATCATGGGTTTGAACCCAAGTGTTCCATGGTCGTTGTTTGTCTAGTGTGTCATGCGTGTGTTTGTCTATATGGGTTTGGGCATTATTATGGTTTTGGTGGTGCATAACGTTTATTCAGGGCTTTGCTTGTTGTGCATCTCCTCCATCATGTGTTTTATCCTGTATATTTTGTAGCATATATTGATGGAAATAAATAAATATGAAGAAATGAATGATATGAAATAGCTTTCCTACTCTATGTATTCAGTTATTATTATACAACTTATTGCAAAAACTCAGAGTTAAAAATAAAAACGAGCAAAAGGACATTTTCCTCTGATATTGTGCTACTTTGAGCTGATTGAGCTAGGGATGAATGGATGACTGCTTTAGTACCCGAGGACATGTGAAGGGACTTTTCCTGAATTGAAATGACTTTATGGCATTGAATTTGAAGATCCTTTCTTCAATATTCAAGTTTTATTGCATTTGGCAGGAAAATTGAATATTGCAAGTGATTTTTATTTAAAAACAGTACCGGTATTTCCTGGGTGTATACAGTCCTGCATTTGTGAACTGTAAAAGAGCTCCACTAAATGCATTGCCATTGAAAAAATTCAATTTAAATGAATTCTTGTATGTAGATATGAATATTTTGGTCATATATTTTAATATTGAATGCTAGCAGTATCCCTACGTATGATGTATTTTCATCTGCATTCACCACTGAATGGATAAATAAAAAGCAAAAACTGATATGCAGCCATCCCACTATTTGTCCATTATAAATCAATTTCTACTTGTTATGAATCTACCATTTAAAAAAGATTTTGGTCATATTTTTCCAGCACTTCATTTAAAGCAAACTGTCACACGAGGCTAAAAAGATTTTATTTTTAAAGGCCTATCAGGATTTGCTAAATCAGAACATACAAACAAAATCTAAACTCAGATTTTTTGCAATTCTGTAACAGTGTAGGTTAATCATAATATTCCTACAACTGCACAGACTGATAGCAACGTATAAGGACAAAATCTTGTATTTTAAGTTGTTATTGTCCATACAGACCTTACTACAACACTTAATTGACTGGAGATTCTCAATCTTTGAGCACTGTTGTTTTCTTCCTTTTCTGTTAAGTTTTCAGTTGCAAAAAAATAACTTAGGAGAATTCTTCTCAAACTTTTCCCTAAAATTGTAACCTATTCGGTTCTGCAAATTTCAAATATTTTGAATCTTTCAAGTGAATCACCTGCATAGCTTTAATAATTTTTTTTTTAAACAACAAAATACCTGGAAAATATGTGAGCGCAAAACACACAAGGAAACCTGTGTTTGAGGTCACAGCAGCTTCATTTCAGAACTTCCTGTTCTGCCTTGATATCAATGGGTATTGGCAATAGCACATTGTGATCTCCACATGGGAGTATGCCATCTTAATAATAGCGGCTAACATTATCATGTGCTGCAAATGGAACATTTTTTGTGATTGTATTGTTACCCCCACCTTTTGGCCGATTTTTAAACTGTTTCTTGGTTTAACAATTTTGAGCTTCTTTGGATAGACCTACACAAAAGAAATGTATTTGTGTATTTTTATTTTTTATTCTTGCAAAAGGCTGGAAAGCACAAAAGAAGTCTACTCACAGTATTCTGATTCAAATTTCTGGAATCTAACGTTGACCAATATAACTGGGTAACTCAAGATGCATGTAAAAGGTAGATGTCAATTACAGTGTACCATATGTAGCAATAAGTTTTAAAATGTGTCTCATAATGTTCAATGTCACCGTATACAGTTGTTTTCGCTGGTTTTTCAAGTGCTTCGCTTTCATTTATTTTGCATGTCATGGAGCCGAAGCCTTTTTGGTAGAACAAAATCTTTCAAAAGGAGTGGTGAGCTATAGAATAATGCTTGAATTGTCGTCCACATACTTATATATGTGCGGGTTCGTGACATACTTTTGACTGTTTTGCCTTATAAAAATATTTGCTTTTTGGACAAAACATTATAATGGTTAGGTAGACCATGGTATAACATGTTCAATTCAAGCAAACCAGTACATTTTTTTGTTGGATTACTCTGACGTTCTGTTTGGTTGGCAGGTATATTATGTTACTCAACACAAAATCCCTCCTTGAAAGTAATAACTATTTCTATGATCATGAATTACAGTGAATATCAAGAGGTTCTCTCAAACTATAGTCTTCACTCAATGCCATTGATTTTGGAAAGATATATTGAGATATGCCCAAAAAGTCAGGGAGAATGTCCGCAGGTATCTGTTCGCTGGATATGAAATGAGAAAGCTTAAGGTACCATGGCCCGATCGCTAATAGCCCTCGTACCCAGGGACCCCAAATTTTCCCTGAAGTAGTCAATTTTGGTATCAGAAGAAAGCTACTATTTTTTTCCTTTTCTCATTACACCTGTGAAATTTTAGGGCTAAAGGAAGTTTAATTTGGAAGGTTATGAGCGAAATATGCCCCATTTTGGTCACCAAAATTTAATTTTACACAGCACTCTATGGGCTTACAAATCAAATTTTTAGGTCTCACAACAAATGGATTTTGAAATATCGGCGTGAATGTACATTTTTTTTTGGGTAAGCTCATTCTATCAATGAAAACTTCAATCTACTTAAATCGGGCCTCCCCCTTATAATAGTAAATGTATAAATTATAGCTTAATTGTAGCTTCAGCCTGCACATTGGCTTTCTTGTGAAATAAGACACTGAGGAATCAGAAACAAAAGGACTAACATGTAGAACTTCGTCTTCCACTATTCCCTTGCTGATAGAGTCTAGACACACAGCGATCCATTGGTGCATATCATGTACAGTGGCCTCTCGCTTTCAAATCCAATGGCTCGAAAAAGGCTAATAGCACACAGGTCTGCAGTCTCTTACACAACCCATGTTTTGTCCTCTGTATTGGCGTCGTGATAGAAGTGATAGAGATTAATTTCCCTTGATTTGATAGTAATGCTTGAGGCATCATCAGGGCTGTCATTTTGGCACCTAGATGTATTAGTAAAGGAAGAATCACCATGATGTGCTAGCCTATAATAGGCTGGGACCACATATAGGTCGGTAGGATCATTTTGTATTGCAAGATGGAAATTTGAAGATATTTCTATGTCATAACCCCGTTTATGTGTGATAAATACAATTATACCATTTGCTAGCTGAAAATTTAAATCGTATTTTTGCAAGTCCTTATATTTGCCAAGTTACCTCACATCTAATGGTTATCTCCTTTGTGTTGGCATGAGAGTACTTTCTTGATGGATCATGCTCATTTTCTCACACCAATGTTCTAGGTGAAATCATCATTTTTCAGGTCAGCTGCGCATTTGCCCACCTGGTTACACATCTATTTTGAAGCTCAGTCTGTTTAGTTTGTCTCAGGCTTATCGATCAGCCCAGGTGATTTTTACAACTGACATTTGGGTAATCAGATGTGTGAAGGAAGTAGTGTTACTACTAATTTGCAACACAGTTTTTCCATTGTATTTTAATGTGTCGGTCATTTGTGATAGAAAGTGGATACTGAAAAATAGATTTCAACCAGGTAACCAAGAGGAGCAGATGACTTCACTGAAGGAAGCCCTATAGAAAAACCCATAGCCCTATCACCCTCAAATAACACCTTCACAGAACAAACCATTTTAAATCCTTATAATTTCTTTGTAAAATTTCATATCCTACTTTTCTTTACAAGGTAATAAGTTTTGACATTATTGAGGCAAATATGCTCAAATAGAGCCCTTAACATTGGTCCTCCTATTTGAATAGTAGAATTGTTTTTCTATCCTACCATTGGCCCATAGGCTGTAGGATTAATGTGGGTATACCAAATTTGAATTGTTTGTGTGCATAAAATTCAAAGAACAATTAACTGGGCCTAAAATTTACTGTATAAGTGAGTAAAAATATGAACTTCTGATATCAAAACCTTCAGTTTTCGATGGAGTAAAGTGTGTGTGTTGTGTGGTGGGGGGGGGGGGGCAAACAAGGAGTCGATTGAGTGCACCCCCCCAAGTGTAACATGCTTTTATTTAGATTAATTTAGGGAGATCTAGGAAATCTCATATAAAATATTTTTTGAAGGCTTCAAAATAAAGACCTATGCAGGTGTCCTTGTCCCCCATAACGCCACTGATGAGCATCTGCAATCAAGCCATAGAAAGAAAAATCCATTATTTTGTCTCGAGCTGTTGTCATGTTGTTGTGTGCAATTTGTTCTACATGTAGAACAGTGATCAAGAAATTTTCTGCAATAAACTGAGATGTTGAGACAAATTTAACTCGCTGCGAAGCCTAGAATCATCGCGCAATAGAAGTTTTTTCGCAGAGGCACTAACAAAATCAGGGTGAGTTATTTCACACAGCGTGATATCACGGTCACGAAGTGGAGTAGTATCACATTGGGCTTTAGGTATAATAACGCCAGCAAGTGAGACAAGCCAGGGCTGGAGAAAAAAATGAGTATCCACATTTGGGGAAAATCTGCACCAGCACCATGACCACCCCCAACCCCAGCACCCCACCCCAAATACAATCTGGCGATGGGCCTATGTTAGAGTATGTAACATGTTACATTGTAATTTATTTTCTGCTTTTTAGTATAGATTACATGCTGGGCATGTGGTGGTTTGAGTGGGAGTTTGAAAACTACAGCATGGAAAAAAATTGATATTAAAGCTCTGACTCAGAGATTCGAAATATGATTTTTTTTGTTGTAATATGAAATAAAATAGTCAACTGAACTAAAGATAGTAACCTAACATGCACAATTCCGAAAATTGGATGTATCGGATTTTTTTCGTTTTTATGCAGTAACATTTATGTGTAGTATTACGTCCATAGGATACTGGTTATAACCAAATTCCGGATCAGAATTTTTATAACAAAGTTGTGATTTTCATTATGAGGGATTCGATTTAGCTTAGCAATTTTCACACCGTGATTATAATGGACCAACAGCATTATGTACATGCAAAAAACAAGATTTTTTTTGGAATTGAGGGCGCCCTCCTCAGAAATCTCTGAGTCGGCTTTAATTTTAACAACATAATCCTTGGAACATCGGTTCCCACATATGACATTTAGCCAAGAATGCATGTGGAGCCATAAAATTGGTTAATTGAGATGTCATCCATGATCATTAAACAGTCTTCAGTGATTGCATCATCTAATTGGATTGGTTTCTTCGCAAGTCTGTGGTATTACTTATACACATCAAAATTATAACACATCAAAATCAATCATTAGGAATTTAGAGAGGCTGGAAAGGTATATGATATAGAAAAGAGTTGACCTCAAATAATTATAGCAAATTAATAAAAAACTCCTTTTCCTTAAAATTTCCTTTTTGGAATTGCATACTGCTTTTTTTTTTCCTTTTTTTTTTCACTGAATGTATGTAAAAAATAAAAATTTTGCATACTGTAACGATCAAGGCATGTTTTAAACCATGATAAAAATGATTCATTTGATTTGTAATGAATGTAAAGACTTGTGATGTATAGCACCTAATGTACAGGGGAATTAATTTGTAATTTTAAAAATTTGGTGTCATGTCTGTGTATTTTTTAGATAAAAGTAGTCTTTAAAATTCAACATTCATGGGACCACAACACGTGACCTCAACTTACAAATCCTCAAATCCCTTTAACTTGTAAAATTGCAATACTGGGATGAGTTTAATTGTGAACTATTGAAGCATGCTTCCAAACTTTGTTGGTTGACAATCGGACCAGTCCAAGGTATGCTAATATTGTGTGAATGGCACCCGGTTCATGGTGCAGTTCATATTGCCTTGTGTGTTATGTCAATCAGTTTACATGGTTCAGTGATTGTAGGATGACCTGGCTAATTCATAAATGTATGTGGATATATCTAAACAGCCCATGACGAGTTAGCATGAACTATTAGTATATAAATTGGGACTCTACTGAAAATTTTAAAATGTTGTCAATTTTGTGGTTATATATTCCGTCAATAAAATCTGAATGCTGGCAGTAGCATTTCTGTGGTTTGGATAGGATAAAACGGACAATATTTGAATCCAAGTTGACCTTATTTATATAAGGATGCCTACGTAGTATGGGTTAGTTTGTCCTGTTATGTAGATGAGCACCCGGTGGGCCCGGTACCCAAGTTGGTGAAACATTCCGCGTCTATTTCACTGCTCGTCCAGTTAAGGATAAAGTTCATCTAGAAACATTAGGCAAAAAAGCTATGTGCTCTGCATTTTTGTGGGCCGCCAGTGTAGTGGCAGGACCACTTTGCGTCTGTATGTCATATCTGTTGTATGTATGTGTGTATGTGCCACTGAAGGGGCAGCCTACATTGATTTCTTTGAATATAGTGAGCATGATAAGCCGAGAAACCATGAATTAATTTTTTTTCGTCAACAAGCATGTGCTATGTGGGATTTCTTTCTCTTTTAACTTGCATTTTATGTGTTTAACATCATGAACACATGTTACTGTGTGCAAAACCAAGTCTGTCCATGTTACAAGTAAAAAACACAGATTTCATTAAAAAATATATACTTGGACAACTCAGTGCATTTGAAATGTTCATGATGTCAGTTCAATTTCTGATACATTTAAAGCACTATCAGTGATTTGCTAAGATATCATAAAAGCGAAAAAAAATCATCAAAAATCAGATTTTGCATTTATGTAACCAGTCCGGTAAACCTCACATAACCCGGCATATGATAAGATCAGAAGCACCCTAATAAGCACAGAATCAGACAAATTTTATCAGTACAATACAAAAGTCCGTAACCAAAAAAAAAAAAAAATCGGACACTTACTACAACACGTAATTGAATGGGGAATCGTATCTTGTGGAACACTTTGCCTTTTTCTCTAAAAAAAAAAAAGCTCTCCTTTCTGTCCATTCTTCATTGGAAGGTACATATCTGAAGAGACATGCACTCTCACACAAATACAACGTTTTCCTTCACTTTGAGCTCACAAAATTCTGCATTTCAAATCATTTTTCACCACCATCACTCACTGATAGTGTTCTTTAAATACAAACCTCAAGAGCCCATTGTTCTTGTCTTGGTTAGTTAAATTTGTTATGAAAAATAACAAACCTGACCAGGAAAAATAACAGACCTGTCATGGAAACAGTAGTCATCTCCATTTAATAATTGTATGTGTGTCTTATAAACATTACAGATGGTAACAGTACACGCAATGTGATTGCCAGCTTGAGATCTGCCAAACTGAGTGAAGGTGATGTGCAAAAGATTTTAGAGATTCTTCAACAAAAGCATGGAAGCAGTGTGCCAGCTGAAGATTGGATCAAGGTACAGTGCACCTCCCTACACAGGGCGCAAAATAACCGAAGGCACCGAAGGCAATTGCCTTCGGTGCCCCTACCAGTTGCCTTGATGCCCTAAATTTTTGCAATTCTTGGCCCTATTCTTTAACATGTAATTGCCTTGATGCCCTTTTATAAAATTGAAAATTGTCTTGAAATTGGCTGCCCTTTAAAAATCTTATTTTGCACCCTGTACCCTACATGCATGCAAATTCACACACACGTACACACACACGCACACACACACACACACACACACACACTCTCTCTCTCCCCCTCTCTCTCTCTCTGTTATACTTTAAAGGACCTTTGTTCAAAAACAATTTCTTTTGGTGTTAGGTCCTTGATCGGAAGTATACATCGTACAAGTACACACACACACACGCATGCATACTGAAACATACACTAAACACAAATACACTTGTAACATACATACACTCAAACACACATGCATGCACTCGAACACTAATACACTTGAAAACATATGCTCGAACACACACATACACTGTATAATTTGTTTCTTTGTAATAAATATTTCATAATTCCTAAGACCCATTTGTGAAGTAAACGCGTTTATGATTATGAAAATCATGACTGCTAAGAGCACTTGAGTGCTTTACAGGCAACAGTTTTGCTCTGTTTAATGTTTATGTTACAGAGGCATCCTTGTTAAATATTCTGACATTTTTGCATAGAACTTGTTTAACAGTACATTGGCTGCCATACTAGAAGTGCCACTTGTGCCAAGCCTTGGCAGATTTTATGAATAAATGACTTTGTCATGTGGGTGCAAGAAGGTCGTAAGTACAATAGCTGCCATGTGATACATTTGTGTACTGCCATACATAGGATAACTCAGTTTATCTTTCCTTGAGTCAGCCATAAGACTTGGCAAAATATGGTTGGATGGAAACTACTGACAAATGGCAGCTTTTGCCCATACGACCTTGTTGCACTCACATGACGACTTGTATCAGGCCGCGACACTTGTTGCCACTCTATTCACAAGCCCACAGCCTAGTCTTCAGTTTCCTTTTGGAAAGCGAGTTTGACCAGTATTGATAAAATTGAATGAGTGATGAATGTGTATACTTTAAGGGAGGTTGGAATAGGAAACTGGGCAAATAGATCTCGCTAATCGAAACCATCAATTGTTGGTTTGGGAGTTGGAAATGTAGCGTAGGTATTTAAAGCTGGTAATCTGAAGGGGGAAAGGGTCTTCTGTCATATTTTTAAGCAAATAAAAAAAATGATTTGATTTTAAAGCTTGAAGAGTACATTGTGTGATTTATGGTTTTTGTACAATGGCGAGTTTCATAAAACACAAGAATAGATGATGTTTGGAATGAGTGTTGATTGGAACATGTACAGATGGAGAAATATGAGTATAAAACAGATATGACAGTTTGAACATGTGTACAATATGTGACCTAACTTGTGAACGGTACAGGAAGAGATATAAGGGAGCAAATCAAAGGCATAGGAATTATGATGGAAATACTGCTAAGTGAAGGTTGGTTTTTGCCTACAATTGCTTACTAAATGTAGCAGGGGAGACATCTACGACAGTTTGATAAAAACTTGTTAAATTGGCATCAGATTGTTTGTGGGTTCCTTTAGTTACAATACAATTTTTTGCACAAATTCAGGCTACACAGTGTATGTTCAAAACCAGGAAATGTAGGATGAATGCCTTAAACCTATTGAGGCATTCTAAAATTGGGTCAAAAAAAGGGTGTCTACCTGTTGATTAACATCCACCTTAATTTTAATTTCCAAAAATACCGTGTTGTCCCTAATAAACGCCTGCTATAATAAACGCCCCCTAGGATTTTTGATAAAGCAATCAAGGAAACTGAGTTAAGCTTACCTAAAATCCACATGATTAATGGCGGGCAGTCATAATCCGTATCATAATCGCTGTTGTGCTTCAGTTGTAATAGTTGTAATTATTATGGAACTTTGAGCTCGGTAGTGCGGAAAAACCGCGTCCGCCTGCTCATTCGTTCGTATTATTGAATCAGCGAAATAAGGCGTGTAAGGGATTTTTGGGATTTTTGACTTCCATTTTTTACTTTAACTAAACCCTCCCTTTTGGAATAATGAACCCCCCCCCCCGGGCGTTATTAGGAAACACTCAGTAGGCATGAGCCATGTTCAGACGGGTCATGACACTTCAAGGGTTGAAACTCTCAAGGTGAATTAAATCCCATTATTTGCTTCACTTCGAGTTGTGACATGGATATGATGGCCGAAACTCCAAAGCACCCCCAGTCTTTTAAAGCGATCACTATCTAAGTATAGTAACGGGGGGGACCCGTATCAGTGTCTGACTTCTTCCTCAAGTGGCAGCAATCATCAAAAACTTTTAATTACAAATTTTGATATAATATTGGATGGCTTTAAGGGTGCGACCATAATTATTGATGGTACATTATATGAAAATAACGGTGAATACCGATATTTTTCATATAGGGATCCAATATATCAGTATCACCCGAAAGGAAGCCATCCAATATTATCATTATGAGTTATAGAATCTGATCAAATATGGTTTTACCAACTGTCTTTGAGAGTCATCTGCACTCCTAACTGAAATCAGACCCTTTAGTCAAAAATTGACTGTGGACTTAAGGATTTTCAAACCAAACAACCATTTATCATATTAATTAGGAAACTTTTTAGCTTTGAAAATATATGTGGAAGGAAAAAAAATCTGTGACTACTGACAGGCAGTAAATTACAATATTTTGGAACCATGTTGGTCCAGAGTTTACACCCATTTTGGATTTGTGTTAATTTAGGTAGCCAGGGGGCTAAGCTTAGTTGTTGCGGGGGACTGACCAACTCGAAGTATTTTGTCAATTTATCAGGTGTTCTCGGTAAACTAGCTGGTTTATTTTCATGTTTCTTTATGAGACTCAGCTGTTAGATTCCCAGTATAGATCCAAATTCAAAAAAGCAGGGACAGTTCAAATCAAGTTCCAGTGGGGTACGCCTCACTGGGCGCTAAGCTAGGCAGGCTGGGCATGCAGTACTTTGTTCTTGATAATGATGCAGATCATGCCTCAGATCATTAAGATCATTGTTATATGTCAAGCCTCGATAATTGGGTGGATGATTTTTGAAGAAATACGCCAGATTCGGCCGTGCTATTTTGTAGATCGCCAAGTTTATTTGTGTACATTACAAAATCAGAGAAATTCACGATCGTTTTGTGTCAGTTTACTGTCCTGTTTTGTTATCTTACCTCAAGATTTGTCCTCACATTTCTTGAATGAAAATATAAATAATATTTACTCCTAGTTTTTGATGCGAAAAAAAAAGGTTTTGAGTGGTGTTTTCACATGTTCACACCAAAAGTTGCCATGTTATGATATTCCAGTTGTGGATAGCTTTCTAGTACTATTTTTGGTTCTCTAATTTAAGTTTTAATTTTGTAAATGTTGGATTTTTTAGAGGGCAAAAGTCTGTGGAATGTTGTTAAATTGAATAGATGTGAATAAATGTAAAAGTGTTTTATTTGTAAATGTTTAGAATAACTTTATGGATGCAGGAATGTATAAATGTAACTGATATTTCACATGAGAACAGTGTTGACTTCCGTTCAATCAGCGGATTTGGCAGAAGTTGCATTGTGCGGAAACAACAAAATGATCAGCAATCAGAGGTTATTTAAAGCCAGAAATGGAAGAGTCAGGAGACAGGTGGACGAGTCTTATGGACCTCTGACGTCGTGGATGACCAATACTTGTAAATTGCTAGCAAATTTAAGAAGAATGAAAATGAACAAATTTTTGGTATTTTTTAAGTTTTTCATTTTTTTTACTGTAGACTTGTATGGACGGAAGATTCTTAGAACATAATAATGACAGAAATTGGCGCCCGTTTGGAATAGTAGAAGCAAAATTTATGTTCCTAAAAGTGGTAAGTATGCCAGCGAGTGTGGTTGACCACTTGGGGCTGTTTTCATTCATAAATCAAAAGGAAACATTTCGTGGGCCTTAAATTCCACATGGAAATGAGAAATATAATTTTTCCGATATCAAAAATATCAATTGAGAGGTAAAAGTGTGGCGAGGGATGAGGTTGTGAAATAGAGCTAACCCACCTTTAATTCCAGAAAAGCATTGAAATATTTGAGGTTGACGGGGAGTGCTCTCAAAATATGGATGCCCAGCGAAAGGACACATCTTTTCATTAATTTTAGGTGTTACCCTAGCAACTGATCCTCCTTAACTTTGTTCTTGATAGCTAAAAGGCAGACAAAAAAAAGTGCATTGATGTAGTTTATACAGTAGGGTATCCAAACTGCTGGTTCTGTGTGGTGAATACAAACAAATCTCCTTCTAATATCATTGGGGCAGGAGTAGGGTAGATTTTGTGTACCTGATAAGCACCGCCTACACAAATTTTGGTGACTAGGGTTGCACCATTAGATTCAAGGGAGCTGGTATTTTTTGAGGGAATAAATTGTCACACCATGTGACCCAAAAAGAGAACAACTTGATGAATGAGTATTTCCTCCGCTGGATTTGGGCAGAAAAGGAAGCAGACTAAAGACAAAACAATAAATGATGGAAGTTAAAAAATCAGAACATTTCGTCACCCACATCCATTACTGTCGTATTTCACTTTCGAGGTTTGGCAAAAGTGCCATAATTACTCATTCGTCAAATTTACAAAAAATTCACAAAGTTTTAGTATAGGCATCGCTTAAAGGTGGGTGACCCGATCATGGTCCCGTTTTTAATTTTTCTCCATTACAAAGGCTCATATGGAAGTAATCAACAAAAACATTGAGAATTACAGCAAGCAACAATGACTTTATTTTCCTGTACAATTTTGTGCCCCAATAACCACCCTTGAATTGAAATTGTAGCATAAAGCTGATATGTGTAGTTAATTTGTAGTTAAATATCAGGCATTAGGCCAGCATGAAAAAAGACAAATTCTGAAAGGGAGGAAGAAAACAAAACTGTGTGTAACCATCCACTGTAATGCCACTTCAAATGACTACTGCAGGCAAAAATTTGAAATTGTCATCGTTAATCGGAAAGTAGAGCAAGCACAGAAACAAGTGGAAAAAACCTGGGGGAAGCACACATTGGTGTGAAAATGAACATTACTTGGTATGTAGTATTCCATGTCATGCACAACCGACATGAGACCCTTTCATTACCATGCTAGCCTGCAGAAATGTGCACCGCTAATATATTACCAGGCCAGGGATTTAATGTACGTGGGTTTTACTGGGTTCAGGAGCTAGATTATAAAACACGGAGACCACCTTTGTGCCCTGGAAAACATAGCAAGATCATGTTCCCCTGCGTGACCTAAAGGCCGATTTAAAATGAACATGCTGAGCTGGCTTCCTGCTTCAACTGCTGGTATTGTTTTTATACACATGTGTGATTATAAATATCCTTTCAAAGATATAAATATGCAAAAAAGCCAACCCTATTTATTAGACTTTTAAGAATTTTTGAGTAGTTTATGGTAGATATTAATTTTTACCTATGACCTACTTCAATAGTGGATTGTGAGTAATGGAATCATGATACGAATGTGACAGAAATTACTAAGTGGTACTTAAAGGTGCATTTTGTAATTCTAGTGCATTCTTTTTTATCTAATGTTCACAGCCAAATTGCTCCAAAATTAGGGGTTTCAGGTTAAAATTTTGCTAATTTTCCCCCAAAATGGGATCTTTGGTTGAAATGTTTGCAAATTTTTCTAAAAAAGATAATAATTTTCAAACTTTACAAACACTAGGCGTCTTTGGCACCAAAGTGGTAAAATATTTAAAAATACGGGGTCTTGGGTAACACGCCACTGAACTGGAGGTTGTATAGTCCTTACATTGCATCAACGCCAAAATGGAGTCCCCCTCACCCCTCAACCAGATGAACCTGTGCTGCAAAATCTCCAGAACTTCTCTGGTTGACTGAAATGCTTGCTTGTATAAGCAGTTCATTTCCCCACTCCAGCTATTAATGATGGCAGTTCTCATATCAAAATGTTCATAAGGCCAGAATTTTCCCCAGAGATCTCTATTTAACCACTAACTTGCTAAAGCTAAATCAAAAACACTATGAAACCACCAATTTGTTCTCCAAAAGTGGACACAACCTTGCAGAACATCAGTACCTGGGATTTTACTTCTACTTGTCATGTATTTAACCCCCTGGGGTCCTACTCGGCTTTCTTGTTTCTTATTGTTAATCCACATGTTCTAGTCATTTGAGTACCAATTAAAATAATCATCTAAACATAATCCTCTTAAATAAATATTCTTAACATAACATATTCCTGATATTCACTCAATACCACATAAACTAGATAGCCTTCTTTGTAGCCAATCGGCATGCAGTTCTTAAGGGTTAATGACAAGAATGCCCCACTGAATGGATCAAGTATCCCCCTCAGCAGGCATATTTTGAAAAACATGTTTGGCCAACTTCCTACCGTTCCTACCGTGTATTTATGAAGCATTGCAGTCAGGGATAGGGTGTCGTGATCTTAAGGATTAGCCATGGATTATTGTAATGCATTGCCTAGTGTGGCTAATATTGTAGTTGTGAATTTTTTTAAATATATATTTTGTTCTGAATTGAATGGTATAGCTGCTTTGATAGAAACCATCCCAAAAACATTTCAACAATCTGCTATATTCAAAGGAAGAATGGTTAGCATATGAGTACTTTTTTTTTTTTTTTTTTTTGGGGTCTTTGGGTGACAACGCCACTGAAAATGGAGGTCTTATTAGTCTTACATATGCATCAACTCCAAAATGGGAGTCCCCTCACCCCTCACCAGATGAACCTGTGCTGCAAATCATGCACATGAACCTCTATGGTTGACTGAAATGCTTGCTTGTATAAGCAGTTCATTTCCCCCACTCATGCTATTATGATGGCAGTTTCTCATTCAAAATGTTCTATAGGCCAGAATTTTCCCCAGAGACTCTATTTAACCATGACTTGCTAAAGCTAAATCAAAAACACTTGCAAACCACCAAATTGTTCATCAAAAATGGACACAACCTTGCAGAACATCAGTACCTGGGATTTTACTTCTACTTGTCATGTATTTAACCCCCTGGGGTCTACTGCATTTCTTGTTTCTTATTGGTTAATCACATGTTCTAGTCATTTGAGTAACCAATTAAAATAGAGCATCTAAACATAATCCTCTTTAAGTATTCTTACTATGGTCCTGATTGGCTCAATAAACTAGATAGCCTTCTTTGTAGCCAATCAGGGATAGGGTTCGGTGATATTAAAGGATGAGCCATGGATTATTGGTAATGCATTGCCTAGTACATCATACCTTTTTAGTTTGGCTAATTTGTAGTTGTGAATTTTTTTTTTTTTTTTTTTAAATATATATTTTGTTCTGAATTGAATGGTATAGCTGCTTTGATAGAAACCATCCCCAAAACATTTCAACAATCTGCTATATTCAAAGGAAGAATGGTTAGCATATGAGTACTTCAATCACCAAACGTCTTAGATGCACCGTCAGACTTAATAATAAAGTAGTATTTGAACATGTAAATTTTTAGCTTCAGCTGTATCAGGTTACATTGTGTAAGTATTTTGAAAGCCTTAATTTACTTGTGTAATATTAAGTTAGGATTTGGCAGGCAGTCGGAATATCTACAAATGGGATATGAAAACCTTTAAGCTGGAAACTTCAGTATGCATAGGTTAATAGATGTTTCTTGGAATTGGCTATGTAGGGACCCTCTTGAAAACTGTTTTCAAGCGTGTACTTTTGTGCAGTGAATGTAAATCAGAAGTGTGGAAATCAAAGTATATCACAAATGCAGAAGTGTGGATGTATAATATAGAATTTTAGTTTTGTTATGTGAACAGGTACAGGTTTATACTTGAGGCAAGTTGTCATCATATGAAACAATTATCTGAATTATTGTTCACTGTACAGTCACGTATTGAATGTAAATTTTAAGGTGTCCTTCGCCATCTCCGTCCAGCACAGTATGTGCATGCGAGCGTGTATGCATGTGTGTGTTTGTGTTTTTCTGTTTACAATTTTTAGTTTCGGACTTAGAGATCTGAGCTGTGATTTTGTGTTTTGTTTTCCTTCCAGGCTAACCAACGATCAGATCCTGTGGCAGGACTCAAAAAACAATTACAGGAAAAAGAACAGGCTTTACATAATGGTACGTGGAATAAAAAAATATTGAACAATAAGGCTTGTTTCTGAAAGGGAGTCTAACTTCAGACCCGGGTTTAAACCAGGGTTAGTCCTACAAGAGTGGACCTTTTTCCTTTCAACATACTCAAAAGATTTGCTCTAACGGGTGAGAAAATTCCTCACCGATGGCTGGAACAGCCCATCCATGAGGAATTTTCTCATCCGTTATTTTCAACTGCTGAAAGGAAAAAAGGTCCACTCAAGTAGGACTAACCCTGGTTTAAACCCAGGTCTAAAGTTAGACTCCCTTTCAGAATACCAGCCTATGAATTCTTCTTATTTGTTACAGGTCATCTATGTCTGTACAGCATTGAAATAATATAAGTTATATAACTGACTCAGTGTAAATAAACCATAACCAAGACATGAACTTATGCAATGACAATAACTGCATCTAATGGCACCTACTTTTCTTCTGAAAAATCTACTTCATTATATTTAGACCAAATGCTATATATTGATATGCTATGTATTTCCTTTGTTTTCTACTTTTTAATGGAAATTTATTCTTAGAAATTTTATTGGCTCAGTCATCGGCACAAAAAGTTAAGGAGATCCGTGCAGAATTGGTCCAGGAGAAGTCCCGTGGAAGTCAGCTTGAAGATCATTACAAGAAGAAGTTGGATGATCAATCAAGGGATGTGGAAGCTTTGCATATGAGAATGAGACAGGTAGGCCAAATCTATAACAAGCAGCCTTATTTTTTTTTAAATAGAACCTTTGTCAATTTCAAAAGGCCTTGACTGGGATAAAGCAATGAAAGATATGTATACTATGGCATTAGATCAGATTCAGGATTAATGAATGGATGCAGATTGCTTGAGGATTATACTGGAATCAAAATATTTGTGTTTTCAGACAGTTGAAGGGTGGTAAAATAAATGTAGTATTCATTGAGAAATGTCTAATTTTCCCTAGCTATGCCTTTGTTTTTGATAGGAATTACTAACACTAGATAGTTCTTCACATTTTGTTTTTAATGATCTTGTTTTAATTTTGAATGTATTCCCAAGTTGCCGAGTTGTCATTTCTTCCCCAAATGATTACAAAACAAATACCTTTTTTGTGCAAATTTTTACAATTGATGCATTGTTGCACAAAAAAGTAACCCGTAACTTGCTGTACACCCTGTTGCAGACCCATGAGGCCCACACGCATGAAATTCAAGCCCTGCAGGGTCGAACTAAGCAGTTGCAAGGAATGATGGATGAAGCTAGCATAGAGGTTGTCAAGCAGCTCAGGGAGGAGAATGCCAGACTAAAGACGGAAGCCAACCATGCTGCACAGCAGTAAGTGGCATACAATATTAGTATTTTGCCAAGATAATGTAACAGAAACCTGGGCCCTTTAGGTATGTCATCATGAAAGATAATAAAGACTGAAATAGAAGTGTGATATTGAGATGTTCTCAGAGCAAAGACAATTATGTCTAGGAGTAAATGTGGGCTAACCATGCACTGGCAAAGAAATGAGAGGTAAGCTGCCGGTGCTTTTTCCATTGGTGTCAGGGACGGGAGTAAAGAAGGAGGGCAGACTGGTTATATGAAATGTACCCTAAGGCATTAAAAAAAAATGAAATTCTTAACCCTTCTTGTGGGATGTCGGCATGTACATGATTACTCTGCCATCCCGCTTTGTTTGGAGCAGGTTTACAAGACACATGTAAAATTAAAAGAGAGGCACCTTAAAGGAATGTGCTTGCACTGATGAGACATGATACAAATCTTGCACTGATGAGAATGGTACAAATTATGTTTTGTACAATGGTGAAAAGCCATCTGACATTGCATCATACAGCTGACAAAGGCGGTATATGAATGCTAGTGACAATATTTCATGACTTCAGCGCCAAACGTCGTATCACAGTTTGAAAATAAATTGGACATTAATCGTCCAGAGCACACTTAGTGAAAGGTGGTTGTCTAGTTGAGATGGAAGATTGGTCAAAATTAACTCTCAGTATGCTATGCATGTTAGAAAACACAAAATCAAGCTAGTGCCACAACACACAAACTGACCATTTAATAAAGTGAATCCTGCCAATTTATTAACTCTGTCAACGATGGTGATAATTCTTTTTGATATGTTGAATTTCATACCTGTAGTGATATCTATCACAGGCTACAAATTATTCATGAGCCAGTTGTGCAGACATTTATTTAGGAAAGTCATGTCACAATGATTGCTAATATAGAGCCGTTTGTAGATAATACATGTCATGGCTAGTTGCATTTTCTTAACTTCCAACACTCTGACCCCCCCTTATATTTTGCTTCTGAAAAGATATTCAAATGGGAATGGAGGGTATCTGACCACAGCATTTGTGAACATTTCACTCTAGTCAATGTGCTGGTGCCCTCACCTCACAAAGCACAATGATCAATTGATGAATATATTAGTGAAAGTGATGCCGAATAACACTGAATTTTCATTTTAAAAAAATGATGCAACAGCTCCATCACCTCGAATTGCAATTCGTACAAAGGGGAGGCTTTGGTTTTGCAAGAAGATTGTTCTTCCTAAATTTAGCCTCGCTGATGAAAAAATCATTAACCCGATCATGTTATCCACCACCAACATTTCAGGAAGGAACAGATCATGGGTGCAGAGCTGGGACGTCTTCAAAACGAATTGCAGAAGATGCAGCGAGAGATGGCTAACAAGGACACCCAGGTGAGACAGATCGATGAGATGAGACGCAACCTAGAGGCCAAGAACGCACAGTATGAGCAGCAGATGAAGCAGGCTGGCTCGGTATGTAACACGTGTCATTTCACATCTCTTAATTAGCAGAGTAGATGGTCTATGATAGTGGGAGTCTAGTGGTAAGGATATGTAAGTATTAAGACAGACAGTTGTAGGGACTGGGAAGGAAAAGAATAATGTTGTGTTGTGGCAGGAAATCCTTGGTAAGTTATAAATGTCATCTGTGTAGAAAACAACCCCTTGTAGTTGTTAGTCAGGTCAGTCCTTGCCTTAATTTTAGCTCAGAAAATTTAAAATTTTGTAACCTATCTTAATCCCTCCCTTAATTCTCATTTAAAACATACTTTACCTCTTATTTGTGACTTTCTAAAATGCAAGCCCACAACTGAAGTTTTGGATAAAAGGGTGATGTTGATTTTTACGTTGTGTAAATGGGGTGCAGAAGTGTAGGAAAGTAGTTTGAATAAAAATGTGGTTTCATATATATAATGATGGTTTCTTTTACTAGTGCAAAGATGAATAACCAGTACTGATGATTATGATGAGTTATCATTCATATCCTCTAAGAAGTTCTGAGCATTTCCATAAATGAGACCTTAAAGGTGCTTGTTCCGATATAGGTGTATCATGTTCTCTTCTTTATATGAGTGCCGGGCACTTGCATACACTCACCACCAAGTGTCGTGGGAAACAAACTTGCGGTTTTAATGGTAGAAGTGATGATACATATTGCAAGGCCTTATTCACAACTGTGCTAATTTTGATGGTTAACATTAGTTTTTGTCTCTATCTTAAAAAAAGAAATGGATTTAGATGCTGAAAATTCAGAATAACCAGAGCATCAATGATGCAGTTTCCATCGACATTAAAAATTAAGGCATACTACTTCCAGGGAAGGGGGGGGGGGGGAGGAGGGTTCCCAAAGACATCGGAACAAGCACCTTATTAATTGTGGAAGAACAGAATTTAATAACCACAAATTGCAAATAAAACTGATACCAAAGTATGCTACTTTGTGATTCCAGCGGAGAAAATGGAAACACGGCCTCTCAAAGCGACTTAGTGAAGTGAGCGAGGAGCTACGCAAAGCAGAATCCCGATCCCACTCACTAGCACATGATCTTGAGAAATCAAATGAACCTTGAGGCTATCACACAAGAAAGAGACAGCGTCACACACAACAAATAGGGAATTCCACAGAAAGGAGTCTGGAAACAAAAGCACAATAGCAACATTGGAAGCTAAAATTAAGGTATAGTGTAGGGGGCAAACAATTAATTACAATTAGTGCATAATCCGTAGCCCTCTGTTTTCTATGACACACCCTGTCAGTCCTAAAGTAGAGCTCTAGCAATAATCAATCTGGACCATTGGTAAATTAGGAAGTTAAGACCTTTAACCTTGGGTCTGGACTGGAGATGAGTACTGCATAATAATGCCCTCACTCACTTAATCCTGAGCTTCTTATGCAAATTGCTGCACATGGATTTCATTGTGTCCAGCTGTGTGGCCATGTTTGGGCCAGTTACTTACCACACAAATGCCATGATACATTGCAGTATGACACAATGCCCAACGTTATACACAAGAATCAAGTTGTGGAAAGTTGGGCATTATATCTCTTACGCATCTGCACCTGCCTAAACCTGAAATATAAAGCTAACGGTCGGTAGATATTCAAAAGGGTGGGCTGTTAAAAGTATCCAGACCCAATCCATCCTTTCCACAGAAATAGATTGATGGGACTTAAATTTTTAAAGAAAAAGATAGGGACATGGATATGAGAGGGCCACAAGAGAAAGAAAAAATACAAAGAAAAAGAGACAGAAAGAAAGAGAAAGGACCCAAAAGATAGACTAAAAGAAATATAGTAAAAGAAATACAGACAGAAACAGGAAGAAGAAAAAATGAATCGGTGTAAACTCCACAAGCCTCATTACCTAACCAATTTTGCCCAGGGCAAGCCATGTTTCTCAGATTAGTCTGTCTAGATTTAGGCTGCTGATGATTTACATGTTACATTACTACTCCTAGACTGATTTTGCATAAATTTTTCTTGAGTTTTAACTATGTGCATGTGTCTATTTGATTTACACACACACAGGAATCCACAAATCAAATCCACAACTTAGAAGGATGTGTACGATCAGTAGAAGAAAAACTGAGCAAAGAGGAAAAGCATCGATTGCAAAATGACGAAGAAGTTAAGGTAAACTATGGTATACAGGTTTGATGGGTTGGTAAAGCAAGTTTGGGTTTGTGGGATTTAATCATTATGAAGTAATTGATAGTGAGGTAATGCGTTCGACTCATATTCACAAGATCACAGGTTTGAACGTCTTAATTAAGACGTAGTAATTTTGTATCCTTGAACAAGATACTTGCTTCTCATAAGCTACTCTCCACCCAGGTGTATTAAGTGGGTGCCAACATAGCAAATGCTAGGAAGGTAAAACAGGCACATTGTGCAGAGGTTGTGACCCCTCCCCCTAGAAAAATGGGGGAGTCTGGCCTAAACACTATAAAGAGATGGGGACACTGCACAAGCTCAGTTCATTATAAAGCTAACATTTTTAATAACATGTCAACATACAAGAAGCATCTGTTTAACTATGACATTATTGACTAGTGAGAAAGTCTACATACCAAGCTAATTTTAGAATTTTAACACATTCCATTTCCATGAAAGCCAATAATGCTTTGAATTATATAAATTCAGACACTTTTAGAATATACACTAATGTATAATATTATATATGTAAAATCTGTATTTTCATGATTTAACTATGTTCCTTGTTTAACAGTCAAAGTAAAAGACAGTGTGTGATCGGATCACTGTTAATATAAACAGGCATAGAGAGACGGTACAACTGCTCGAACCCATCATTTAATTTGCCCTATGTATCAACTACACGTACGTGATGGGACAAACAAGCTTCAGACACCTGCAAAATGCGAGCCGAAAATAGACTGACATTCAATGTTTAATATGGTAGCGATTGCATGTAAACATCAGAAATGATCATGTGTGATGTCTGACAAGTTGTATGTTCCATTGTATGTTGCATGGGCTGCTTGCCTACTGTGACATTTAAGGAACTTTGATATGTCATTTGAAATTGCACAGACACAAAGCACTGAAAGTACAATACAATTGCTTGTATTAAAGGCATGTATACACATTAGTTCTAGTGCTGTGGTTTATTAAACAAATTTGATAAGTGATGATTTATTGCAAAATACTAGTCGATTTGAGCTATATCTATTTTGAACAAATGCAAGGTATTTCAAATTATTGTGTTAAAAAATAATTCCATAGTGGGCAAGAACCACCTTTCATGGCAGTAAATTTCCACAAATTTAAATGAATACTTAATACAAGGTAATTGTTAAGAAATTCATGGCAGTAATTTTGTAAGTTGAAGCCTTTAACAAAATTTGCTAAATAGCTGAAAAAAGGTTAAATTCCTTTCCATTCTTTGCTCCAATCCACTCCTGAAAGAAAAAAGAGAGGATCTTAATGTTGTTCACTCCTGTGTATCACATAAGAGCCACCTAGAATATTTGATAAAAAAATGTTTGAAGCTTAGAATTGGGGCTTTTCTTTGATTTTAAATGGATGAAAAAGCCCTTTTTAGCCTATAAATATAGACTTCAACTAGACAAACTAGATTTGGTCATATATGGGTTTTCAATCCTTCCAATGCCATTATCACTCTGATATTTTCTCTAGAAAGCCTAAAAAATGTAAAATCACATCTTCATCTTCACATTTCCATTGCTCAAGTTAAGTCCTAACCTTATGGGGATAAACACCTCTTAGAGAGTTGAATTTGGTAACTTTTCCTTCTCAGATGTACATACTTTCAGATTTAGATGGATTATAGAACCGATTTTATCCACAAACACACTCCAATCATTTTGTTTGTAAACAGGGTAGCAAGGCTGATAGATAATGACAATATATTTTCTGCAATGTAAGTGGCTCTGTGGAATTTGTGATATTTTTTTCAGATTTAAAATTTTGTAATTCACTAAAATCATCTTTGTCAAAAGTTTAACTGATAATTCGTCTTGAACAGAAGTACAATTCTGCAAAGTGAAATGACCTAAATACCTGCTCCCTCCTATTCAAGCCAATTTAACCCTTCTCCCTTCCCTATTCCCCCCCCTCCAAAAAATTAGTCATGCACACTTCTCCTGAAACTCAATTCTATAGTCAAGGTTAGGGTTAGAGTAAGCACTTTCAGAGTCCCAACTGCACATGTCTGTCTTTTAAACTGGTGAGATAAATCCACTTCCAGTGTTTGGTATTTGCCCAGTGATCCCTATACAAATTAAATGATGTCCACTCGATGGGTTGGTGATTGTCTGCAAATTCAGAGCTACTGTATCACTGCAATGTTAAGAACCCCTTGAAACCTTGTGCTAGGAATTTGAGAAAAGCTGGTATGGTTTACAGTTGCATCTTATGGGTTCACCTTAGCTCAAAATTCATGTTTGTTCGCCCACTGTTTTCGCTCTGACCTGGCTAATTGCACTATCCAATACTTGGCCTGAACCGGAAGTATACCATTCTTACTTGATCTTGATGTCCGGACTCTGAAAGGAATTATGTAGTTAAGTCGGTTTTTTTGTTTTTTTTTTGTTAACATGAAGGATACAAGTTTATTGGCACTGGACATGTATGTTTCATTGGCAGAGATATTGGAAATGACAAAGGAAATTAGAAGCACACAAGGTACAAGATACATCAAAAAGAAGTAGATGAACAATTGCAGAAGGCTAGTGCTCCCAATGGTGACCTGACAGACCAGGCAAAAACAAAAGAGAAGACAATTTATTATGAACAAGAACAGAAACAAATGTAAGTATATTTGTGCAAGCACCATATAGCAGCTCATTACTTGTTACAAACTTTGAAGGTGCATGTTGTGTCCCAAACACCTTCATATTTGTTAGGTTCACTGGGATATTCTCAAGAAAAAGTTATTTCCCAAGTTTCGGTGATTCTCACAGTGTGTTGTGTTCATGTTATGGCGCTAATGTTTGTTATATCACGATACCCCATAGGCCACTGTGGGTAATTTTTGTCCGTTTGTGGACAGAAAAATACTCTGCTAGAGTACATCGAATTTGCACTAAGATTTGGCACACATCTAAGGCCAAATGTTCAGATGGTATAAAAAATCTCAACATGTTTAGGTAAGTCGGGGAGAGGCTGTGGATCACGAAATGCCGCTTTACGTTTTATCTTGTTTCTTTTAGGGTTCAATAGGTTGCTTTTGAGCGTATCTTGATTGCTTATTGCTGTTCACATCTAAATATGGTAAATGACTAGTTTTACTTTAGGTTTCAGAGCATATTGTGCAGAATATTTTGCAAAATGTACCATACACTAATTATTCTGGGTGGCACCATTGCCCACACCCATACAACTCTACGGCAAAACCTAAACCGGGGAAATGCTACCTTCAGATTTGTTTCGCTAAAATGCCAGAACAGATGAGATAAAACATTCCTGGTAGCTTTTATGAAAGCTTTTGGCATTTTAGAGGAAAGTTCACCAGGGGGTGTTAACGCACCCCTTTGGTAATACCAGGTTAATCATTTCATAAAATTATTGCAGCTTAGAAATATTTAAAGCTCTAGCTCTTTTCAGCCCAACCACCATTCTTACCATTTTGCTTGATCGGCTCAAGAAATTCGCATTCTTGACATGTTCAAGGGATCTCATCGATTTGCTGATCTGAAACAACAAAAAAAAAATCATTCAAAATTCCTATTTTGGTATTTTTGTTACTGGCATTGATGTGCTAAATAACCTGCGAAGGGTTTGCTTGAAATCTGTTTATAAAGACAAGGTAGTACTTTTATCTGATTCTGTAATTTCTATACGTACGTATCAAAATTCCGCTTTGAGATCCAAAAAGCCTTTCCCCGTGAATATCCTGGATTTTAAGTGTAATATTGTGCATCATGACCTGTACTGTTTGACCTAAAATGCAAACATTATCTTTGTTTATTCTGTACTGGTGTAAACCACAACCGGCTGTTTAGTGTAGATTTTGAGACGTCATTGCTGTATGTCTATTTGCGGGAGACTGTATGACAAATTTCCTCAAATACTTAATTTTTCACTATTTGGTATATTTATATGGAATTGTACACACTTATCCCCAATTTATAAGTTTAAAAAATGCATTTCCACATTTTTCGATTTTCTCGCATTATTGCTGATAATCCCTTTAAGATATTTGATTAATATTGTTTTTTGAGATATTTTAAATAATGAAAAAATGGGATAACTTCCTGATGGTGTGTTTATTTTACAAGGCTTGGTGACAAAGTTAAAACAATAGAAGGACTTCAACAGCAATTGGAAAGCAGCAAAACTGAAGTGGGCAAGTTGAAGAAAGATGTGGAGAAACAAACAAAAAAGAACAATGTAAGTCTGTTTCTAATTTGAATAATTTAAATGAGGGAAACATAGAGCAACCTAAAGGGCATACCAATTATTTGTCAGTGTCTGCAGGTTACAGTTGATTTTAAGGATCAATGTTATTCATAAAAAGCATGTTATTTTTTTTTTAATAACAGTCCAGGGTTTTTGCTGATATTTAAAACCATGACACTATTATGGTACATTACGAAACATTTTGACTAGCCATTGTACACTAGAAATCCTTACCCACTTTTGGCTAAATTTTCTGCAGATTTTACTTTTAAAGAATTTTAAAATCACCTTGAGCCCAGATTTAGTGTATGCTTACAATCCGTAATCTTCTGTAATCTTTTTAATGTAGTTGTTGCTGTCTTATCCTGTTGATAAGTCCAGTGTTACAGATGATGTAACACAGAACTGATGGTAATGAAACACTGTTTCATTACCATCAGTTCTGTATTACATCATCTGTGGATATATTGTCTCTATGAAAATAATATGTCTTAAGAGTTGACAGCAGTACTTAAAAACACTGATGCAGGTTTTTTTTGGAGGGGGGCATCTGTTCTAATTTTCAAAGTTTTTTTTTTTAATAATTTCTTAAAAAATTGAAATGTTTTGCCTGCCTTCTATGAGGAACTCTGTATAAATTCTGTTGTTGACCAAAATTGTGGAAAATAAGCCCCCCCCCCTCCAAAGATTGACATGCTGATTGTGGTGGATATAAAATTTTGCCTTTCAGATAGATATTTATGAACTAACTGGCTGCTCAAGATGTACAGAGAAAAGTCAATTTGGTAAAAAGTGATAGTTTCAGTCTTATAGCTGCAGTATGTTGTGCTTTGGGAGTGGTTAGCAGCTTTCAATAAAAATATCACTTCTATATTGCTTTACAAAATCAAGAAACCCTAATTTAAATTATCGTTTGAATGTCAAATCTTTTAGATTTTCTTGAATTGATTCATAATTACTGTGGCCCACACTAAATGGGATGTTGTGATGTTCATTGTGCAATTTGCAATTCAATGGTCCTCATGGATTTTTCTTTCAAGTTCTGTCAATAAAATTCTTCAAAGAAGTTGTCTTAAGAAGCAAAATCTGAATGGATCAATTGGTCATTTTAAAAATTGCTTTTCTTGTCTAATGAAGTGGTCCAAAGAATCAATGTTACCTATTTGTTTCCTCATATCTCTTAAACTTACATAACATTTTTTTTTTACTTGAGATAAACTGGGCTAGGTTCACAATGATGATTTAAACAATGTGACAAGTTAGCCTTACGTGGCAAAGATGTTGACAACTGAATGTTAATAACATCACTTTATCTTAACAAACGTTAAATATTCCTCATTTCCGTATCATCCCATTCTCATTGTGAGTTAAACTAACATTTCTCATTACTGTTTGTACTCTCCAAGCCATACGTTATTTATTATGACAGGACTACCCCTGTGTGTGAGTTTGTCTGTCCAGTAAGTCTCACATAGTAAAGTGTTTCCTGCGGCCACACCCTCTTTGCTGTGATTAATGAATGCACTCCTTCCTTATTCTAGATGCTGAAACCTAACGACATGTAGTTTCCTATTCTAAAATTTAACCTACTTATGGGAAAAGTGTAGAAAAACTAAATATTTATTATATGAGTAGGTTTCGTTTGACTTCAAAAGATGTAAAATTGTAAGGGTTGGATTAAATTCTTTGTTGCCAAATTTCACTCAATTTGCACCACTGTTTAAACTTTGCATGTTACCATGGAAACCACTCTTCTCCTAAATAGGACTTGCGGGAGAAAAATTGGAAAGCGATGGAAGCGCTCTCTGCAACAGAAAAATCTGCTGAGGACAAAGTTAAAAAGGCAGTGAAGAGTACCAAGGTACTTAATATCCCATTATTGACAAACTTGTGCTACACATATATTGACCTTTGTCTTGTGAAACCTATTTTGTGGCAATTTTGTGGATTTTTATTATTTAAAAAAGTTTGTATATATTCCAAACTTATAGTGGTAGGTTGTAGAATAATTGCACACTTGTTCCATCTAAATCCATTTTAAGTTCCTTAGTACTAAATCTAATCCAGCTCTAACCAAATCCCGAAACTTAATCCATATTCTGCTGCTTAAGCTTCTAACCCATTAAATGCTAATGCTAACCCCGGAATAGGTGTGCAACCGATTCTATAACCTTACCTAACTATGATTTTTTTTCCTATTCAGTTAATTTGTGTTTAGTTGATTACTTTGAAATATTTAATTTATTTTCACATTTGAAATAATAAT